>JASANE010001675.1:0-11028 GCA_030248225.1 Trileptium ribeirensis
GATATAATTAAAAAAATTTACAAAGGCTTTTTCCCGCGGCAAAACTTTTAATGAAAGAGCGCATTTTTTTAATATTTTTTTCATAAACTGTATTAAGTCCTTTTCACTAGGCCTAGCGCCTACAATTTGCAACAGCACGTTGTGAACGATCGTGTGTCGTACGATGGGCGCGCGCCTTAGTTCGAAAATTTCTTATGGGTTAAGCAACAGTCGCTAGGTAAGTGCAGCGACTTTTCGTATGACTTTTGCAATCAAAACACGTGGTCCGATTTGAACGCCGGCTTAATTGTCAAAATTGGACCATAGAATGCATAAAATACGTCCAATTTAATATCAGTATTCTTGAAACTTCAATTCACCTAAGCTTTAAAAACGGCGGCATAGGGTAGGGCCTAGGCCAAAGAATGTCTGGTTGATCTCAGTCGAAAAATCTGAAAAAATGTAACATAGGATTACGCCTAATACATTTAGGTGCTAATGTTCCCCCATGTTGGAAATTTCAGCCTCTGTAGCGATTGTTCTAATACCAGACTGTGACAGCCATATCACACCGCATACCGTGTAATAAAATTGAGGGGCTGTTTGTAAACAACTTACTGCGTTTCTCTGTAGGTAGATTTTTTGCCGGTTTTCGCGAACTGACGCGGTGGCCGGAACGCATGTTCTCATACCGGTTTTCTTGATACCGATATTTTCTGAATATTAATCAAAACTACGGTAAATTTCAGCGCTTGATGGTTTCACAAACCCAAAAATGCCTACTACTACCAAAAATGTTACGGAGTCTAGGTATTGATTGCTTTAACCGTTTACATATAATTAATACCGATATAGCTCACATCTAAAACTACACTCTATAAATTAGGTGCAGGGTTGGTTATTTTCCGGCAAATAAAATTCGACCAAAAAACTTCCGAAAAATGGAAACGGAAAAATTCAAAAACTTTTAATCTAGGCCGAAAAATACAGTAAACACACCACGGCGGGGTTCTAACCGTTGTTGATTATTAATGTCTTAATCTACTCAAAAAAGGTATAAAACTGCAATGTTGTGCACATAGTGCAACCGCACACGGTACTTGCTTTCGAAGGGTAAATTTCACCACAAGGGTAACTATATTTTGCATAGGAGGAGTACCTATAATTATTAGGTTCGAATTAAATATGAAAAAGAACTTGCACAATACAAAATGCAAACTTGTTTTTCCAGTTGGTATTTTGGCCGCTTAAAACACCAAAACGCTGCTGTATATTATATATACTGCAAAATATTTATTTATGTCTTCATTTATTTATTTTAATATTGATACAAGGGCTTCGCGCTGACTTGGGAATATTTGACCATGAATTCCTTTCGTACTTGACTCGTATGTACGACAAACATAAAGTTTCTAGTTAATTATTGAGTCACGTCAGAAATATAGTATTCGGCCACCGATATAAAGCCGTTGTACTGTTGAAAATTGTATATAAATGGAAGTAGCACGGAAAACAGAAGTTTAAAAAAACGATTTAAAATTGTCGAGGCCACGTTTTTAGATTGTGTAGAGATTACCTATTAGTTTAGGTGCGCAAAAAGTGCGCCGTCGTGGGAAGCCCATTAACTACTGTAATTTAAGTCTACGATCCAAGTGTCCAGCTATTTAGTTTAATGACTGATTGTGCAAGACCGGCGCTTTTCTTATCCGACAAGAAAACCGACAAGCGCGCGCCTAGTGGACGCGGGGCCGACTCACCAAAGGCCAAGCCGTGTCGGGGGGAGCTGAGCGACGGGCAGACCCAACCCCCGTCCCGCACCCTGTCGCATGTGCGTGGCCAGCATCCGCCAATTCTACCGCCTCTAGGTAGGCCTACAAACCTGATGGCTTTTTTTGCGACTGATTTAATTTCAGATACTACCATCCGGGCAAAAGTTTTGACTGAGAAGGGAACAAGCTGGATGCTTATTCTAAGATTATTTGTTTAGCTAGACTTGGAAATAATTATACCATTTTTATGATATAAATCATACGCATGAAATGTGTAAGGCTGTTTAATGAACTGTAAATATGATGGCCGTAATATTCGCTATAACGGTTTTCCAACATTTTCGGCTACAAAATCCTGAAATAATTTTCCATTTCCGGGCGAAGTAGAAAAAACGGAAAAAACGAAACATTTTTACCGTTGGTTTTTCCGGCGCCCCAACGTGTGGACATAGCGGACGCGCGTGTAATATTTTCGTACTGTCTTCAGACTGAAATTTTATATATTTCTTTCGTTTAATATAATTCGATGTAGCCTAGTTTATCAAAACTTACAGTAAAACCTTTGTGGGGAAGAGTTTGCGCAGGGGTGGAAGCCTCGGTAGGGTACGGAGGAGGAGCGCGGCGCTGGGAGGCCCGCGCTCCGTAGGAAAAGCGCCGCCGGGAAGGTCGGAGCGCGACGCCAGGAGCAGGGAGGCCGAGCGCGGCGACGAGCCGGGGTTAGGGGAAGAGAGCAGCGCCCCGAGGGGGAGACCGCGGCGCCTCGGGGGCGTCGCTTCAGGGGGAGAGTGGAGGGCATTGGAGGGGTGAGATATTTCGGGGAGGGGGCAGTGCGGAGCCGCACCGAGATCTAGGCGGCGAGGGGGCTGTTCCTCAGGAAGGAGTACGGCGCATGAGGGGGGAGTTTTTCGCCTAGTGAGAGTGAGGCGCTTCGGGAATGCGGGGCCCTCGGGGGAGAGGGGGCTCAGGGGAGAAGACAGTGCTGCGCTTAGCGGGAAGTGTGGCGCATAGGTAGGAGTGAGGCGCTTCGGGGGTGCGTCGCCTCAGGGAAAGAGAGTGAGGTGCCTTGGGTGGGGTGTGCAGATGCCAGTGGGCGGCGAATTCAGAGTGGAGCGCGGCTCCAAGAGGGTGTGGCGCCTCCCAGCTCCGGGTGCGGCGTCCGCCGCAAGGGAGAGGACGGCGCCTCAGTTAGGCAGAGGCGGTGCGTAGGACATGGGGCGCAAAATTACAATGCCAAGACCATAAATACAACAACACAACCAGGTACGAGTTACCAAAACTAGATCGCAATCTAGATCGTAGAAAATTCTATAACGCCAGAAGTACACAATTTTCGAGCCGGTTTTTAAAATGACAGTAAATTAGTGAACCGCAAAACTTTAGATAACGGAAACCGAAACTAATAAAGCTTCGACGCCACAATTTCAAACCGTGGGGTCATAAATCATTGCGGTTATGCAATACTGCAAAGAATATAACGCAGTGTTAGATCTCGCTGAATGCTACATTTTTGTCGGTTTTACTTGTTTTCGTATAGTTTGTTTAGAAAACTATATCCGTATTGTGGTCTGGAGTTATCGGCTTCAAGGCTTTCCATTTCGTAATAGGCACCTAATCACGATGAGTCGGTTAATGTTTTAGCCGGTCTACTTTGACCATGCATGATCGAAATTAATATATATAATAAAATTCTGCACTTAATGGCGTTATATTCTTTGCAGTATTGCATAACCGCAATGATTTATGACCCCACGGTTTGAAATTGTGGCGTCGAAGCTTTATTAGTTTCGGTTTCCGTTATCTAAAGTTTTGCGGTTCACTAATTTACTGTCATTTTAAAAACCGGCTCGAAAATTGTGTCTTTCTGGCGTTATAAAATTTATTACGATCTAGATTGCGATCTAGTTTTGGTGACTCGTTACCTGAGTTGTCTTGGTTGTATTTATGGTCTTGGCGTTGTAAATACTTATGCGCCCCATGGAGCCGCATTCCCCCTACGCACCGCACTCTCCTTAACTGAGGCGCCATCTCTCCTTTGCGGCGGACGCCGCACCCCACCCCCGAAGCACCTCACTGTCTTCTCCAGAGGCGCCACACCCTCTTGGAGCCGCGCTCCACTCTGAATTCGCCGCCCACTCCCCATGAGGCGCCGTATCCCACGCCCCACCCCCAAGGCACCTCACTCTCTTTCCCTGAGGCGACGCACCCCCCGAAGCGCCTCACTCCTACTATGCGCCGCACTTCCCCGCTAAGCGCAGCACTGTCTTCTCCCCTGAGGTGCCGCACCCCCTCTCCCCCGAGGCCCCGCATTCCCCGAAGCGCCTCACTCTCACTAGGCGAAAAACTCCCCCCTCATGCGCCGTACTCTCCTTCCTGAGGAACAGCCCCCTCAAGGCGCCTCAATCTCCATGCAGCTCCGCACTGCCCCCTCCCGAAATATCTCACCCCTCCAATGCCCTCCACTCTCCCCCTGAAGCGACGCACCCCCGAGGCGCCGCGGTCTCCCCCTGGGGCGCTGCACTCCTCTTCCCCCTAAGTGGCCGTATCTCCCGGCTCGGATGCGCCGCACTCACCCTGATACGCCTACTCCCCCTCCTAGGCATCGCACACTTCACAACCTTCCCAAGGCGCAGCACTTTTCCTACCGAGGCGCCGGCCCTAGGCGCCGCACTCTCCTCCTCCCCACCCAAGGCGCAGTACTTACCCTACCGAGGCGCCGCACTTCCCACCCCCTGCGCGCAACTCTTCCCCACCAGCAAAGGTTTTACTGTAAGTTTTGATAAACTAGCTACATAGAATTATATTAAACGAAAGAAATATATAAAATTTCAGTGTTTGAAGACAGTACGAAAATAATTTTTACACGCGCGTCGCTCACCCCATGTCCACACGTCAGGGTTGGGGCACCGGAAAAAACCAACGGTAAAAAAGTGTTTTTTTCGTTTTTTCCGTTTTTTTCTACTTTCGCCCCGGAAAAAATGGAAAACTATTTCAGGATTTTGTAGCCGAAAATGTTGGAAAACCGTTATGCAACAAAATATTACGGCCGTGAGCAATATTTACACTCATTTAAACAGCCTTTACATTTCATGCGTATGATTTATATAGTAGAAATGGTATAACACTATCTTCCAAGCATCTACTAAACAAATAATCTTAGAATAAGCATAGCTTGCTTCCTTCTCATCAAAACTTTTGCCCGATGGTATATTGAAATTAAATAGGTGCGGTATTGAAAAGAGCCATGGGGTTTGTATTGAGCCTATAAAAGCAGTAAACTAGGCAGATACTGGCCACGCACACATGCCGACAGGAGGATACGGGACGGGGGTTGGTTACCCATAACGTCAGCTCCCCCAAAAACTAAAGGCTTACAGCCCTTGGTGGTTGGCCACCATCCCACTAACCGCGCTTGTCCGTTTACCTGCTGGGATAGAAACGCCATATTTACCACGATGAGTCATAAACTAAATAGCTGGACAGTTGGATCGTAGACTTAAATTACATAGTCTATTGTATTAATGGGCTTCCAGCATCACTGGGACGGCGGGCACTTTGGCACCAGTTTAACTAATAGTAAGTCTACGCAATACTAAAAAATTTTAATCACATTCGACAATTTTAATCGTTTTTAAACTTCTGTTTTCCGTGCTACTTTCCATTTATATACAATTTTCAACATACAACGGCTTTATATCAGTAGCCGATGCTTATCTTCTGACATAAGAGCTCAATAACTAACTAGAAACTTTATGTTTGTCCAGTTACGGTGCATTGGCATAAAACAAAGGAATTCCATGGTAGGTTCTATCTCCATTGGCGCGACCCTTGTATCAATATTAAATAGATGAAGACGTGAGAGATGCTTTGCAGTATATATAATATACAGCAGCGTTTTATTGTTTTCGCGCAAATACCAAGCTGGAAAATACGAGTTTGCGGTTGCCTATCAAGTTCTTTCATATTTAATTCGAACCTAATAATTATAGGTACTCCTCCTATCGATATAGTTACCTTGTGGTTTTCACATAACCCTACCCTTCGAAAGATTCAAGCGCCGCTGCACTGTGCGGTTGCACATTTTATGTGACAACATTGCAGTTTTATACCTTTTTGAGTAATTAAGACATTAATAATCAACAACGGTATTCAATTTCGCATAATACTGTGTTTACTGCTATTTTTCGCCTAAGAGTAAAGCTTTGAATTTTTCCGTTTTTTCCATTTTTTCCGGAAGTTTTTTTGGTCCGACTTTATTCCGGAAAATAACCAACCCTGCCACACGTAATTATAGAGTGGATTCACTGTCTAAGGTTTAATAGACTAGTATCAGTATTAATTATATGTAAACGGTTAAAGCAATAGATACTCAGACTCCGTAACATTTGGGTTGATTCTTGGTCATTTGCAGGTTTTGTGAAACCACATTGCAAGGCGCTGAACATAAATTTCTACCGCTAGTTTAATTAATATTCAGAAAATATCAGTATCAAGAAAACCATATGAACTGCATACCGTTCCGGCCACACCGTCAGTTCGCGAAATTCGCGATACCCTACAAAGAAAACGCAGTCGCTAGTTTGTGTCGCAAACAGCCTCAATTTTATTACACGGTATGGGTATGGCTGTCACAGTCTGTACTGTAGAGCGATCGCTACAGAGAGCTAAAAGTTCCAAACAGTGGGGACATTATAACGTGAACACCGCATTAGCACCTAAATGTATTAAGCCGCATACTATGTTACGCTTAGATTTTTCGACTGAGAAGATAATACAACATTCTTTTAAGCCTAATTTCTATGCCGCCGTTTAAAAGTTTAGGTGAATTGAAGTTTCAAGAATACTGATGCTAAATTAGGAAGTTCAACATTTTATTTATGCATTCTACATAATGGTCCAATATTTTGACAATTAAGCCAGCGCTACGAATCGGACCCGGTTGTTTGATTGCAAAAGTCATACGAAAAGTCGCTGAGCTACCTAACAACTGTTGCTTAAGTTCATAAGAAATTTTTCAAAGCTAACTTATAACAGCGCGCATGCACACATACGACACACGACAAATTTAGTTAATCCGTCACAATACGTGCTGTTGCCAATTGCTAGCGCTAGGCATGAAAGGGTTTAAAATACGGTTATGAAATACTTAAAAAAACAAGCGATATGCGCTCTTCATTTAAAAGTTTTGCCGCGGGAACGGTCTTTGTAAATTTTTTTAATTATATCTACATTTCCAGTATAAATGTATATAATTGAAGTAGATATACATTATAGTTTGTGTTATAGTGTTCACTGCAATTATTATGCTCATCATGTACGATTTGATTGTTGGCGAAAATATATCGTGGTCTGTTAATACATGTTCTACGTTCTGAGTTAAAATTTTCTGCTAAAGTTTAGTCAAAAATTGATCAAAATTAACACAAAATATGACCAAAATTTGGCTGTAAGTTGTAACGCAAAATGCGACAAATCGTAATTTTTCAAAATTTGAGTGCGCATTTGTGCAAAATATTGTTGCTTGTTTTAAAATTTTACAACAATTGTTCTAATAATATTTCAGTTCTCCAAGCGTTTAAGCAGTAACATTGTGTTTAAATTTACAAATAAGTAAAATATTAGACAAAAAATGCGTTCAAACTTTGATCAAATTTCGAGCTCAAGTTTTGTTCAGATTTTTAGCTCAAATTTTGAGCTGAAATTTCGTGCGTATGAACACACCTTTGATAACGTACTATATGAATAAAAATAACGCTCAACATAACCAATATTGAATGGAAATATATTTTTTATTTCAGTACATTAGAATTTTAAATTATTTAACACAAAGAATCCCACAAAATCCCACACTTATAGATTTGTTGGTCTACATAAATTCTGACTTGCTAAAATTATTTTACTCTAATCAGCATCTTAAAGCATCTGGAATCGGTAGCAGCATTAGATATCATTTAATACTAGGAATCTAACAGAATAGATGTAACTGTGTTGGCATAGATATATTCTGACTTGATAGGATAATTTTACCCGAATCAGCATATTAAACTATCTGAAATCGATATTAGCATTAAATTTTAATTAACATACCAGTTAATATTATTAAATTAATTTCGAAACAAGGATAAACTCGATGTCGTCCTCAGGCAATCCCGGCCTTATCATCAATGCATTCTAATAGTATCACGTCGTGGGCACCAGATTTATCAACCGCTCGAAGCTACAAATCTACAGAGCTGTATAGTCCTGCCTTCACGGCAGCTGATTTTTCAATAAAGAAATTGGTTTTCCCTATAATAAAGCTGGAAAAAATTAAGCAAAGTAGCTGTAAAAATTACATCGTTACCAATTTAACAAAATATAACACAAGTGGTAAAACAGCTAGCTACAATAAGAAGATTGACAATAATATAATTAATGATAACGGAAACAATAAGACAACCTGCGACAACGTTAGTTGTGACATTTTCGATCACTGTCATGACCTAATTGAGCCCAAATATGAGTTCTGCGATAGTACAGAAAAAATTATAGTAATAAAAGAAAATTCCGCTTGTAAACATCATAAACGTGGAAGATTTGTTCGACGACAGAATAACGACAATACGACAAACGCGGTTAACAACTTAATGGGGTTCAATTTAACAAATAAAAAAGAAGTAGCATCCGATAACATGTCAGACGCAAATGTAAGCATGCACTGCAATAATCGATCGAAAACGGTTATATCACCATCTTGTTCATCAAAAAACGAGATACAAAAGGTTAATAACAAACTGAATAATACTGCTAAGCGTTCGAAGGTACGACCCGTGGCTGAGGTTAACCTGCGAGAACAGTGTGGCGCGTCGCAGGCGGCGTCTCGTCTGCCATGTTCCATTTCATCAAGTAATGGCAGCCGCGTCATTTCCGTTTCTGCTAAAAGCTCAGATTCCAGCTATCAAAATGTGCCCACACCAGTCAATCAAGCACAGAAACAGCATTTAGCTGGACATAGTCGCAGTTTTCAGTCCGATAAGTCTTATGTTTCTTGGCAGACAGCGACGTCTTCATCACTGACTATAACAGCTCATAATCATAATTGTGCTGGTAATAGAATTGTGAGTACTAAGAGTAACGATGATAAAAATTTCTGTAGAAACATCGAAAAGCTGTCATCTACTAACCAAAGTATCGGGGATGACAAGTGTCTTTCGTGTACAAGTACCTTAAAGTCGGCGATAAACAACAGTGCAGCAATAGTTCGCGTTCAGAATATGATAACACAGGCGAATGTCACTGGTGGAAATTCTTCATATTCAAATGTATATTATAATTCTAAACAAAGACTAACGCCCCGTTCCTCTACGGATTCGCATATTAAAAATCAAAAAAATACATCTGAATCACCAGATTTCGACTGCACTATTTCGACAACACCCCGTGGAAAATCTCAGCAAAGAGCAAGTGAGATGAAATTTCGTTCAAATACCGATTTGGCGATTGAAACGTCTATAAAAGCAAAGCAAATGAGCTCAGCTAAGCTAAGCACCGGTTCTGTCAATCCAAACATTGAAGCCAGTTCAAAGCGAAAACGATGTCAGCATAACACCACACCTGATTTAAAGCAAAACAACAATTGTGAGCGGCAAACGCCGAATTCTGTGAATACTTTTCCTTCTGACCCCAGCCATATCAACAGCACTGTAAGCCAGACACGCCGACCAGAAGAGTTTGAAAGTTGTTTGAAAGTTATGGACGTTGAAGAAGGTTTGAAACGTCGAAAACATGAATTTAAACCCAGTAAAACCAACCATGGGAACTCTCCAAGTCATAGAAAGAAAGCATGTTTGCAGAATTTGTCTGAGCTTCAAAACACTAAAACAAGAACTAATGATGCAAATTCGACGTCATGTTTAACCAAAACTAATAGCCGGCGTAGCTACTCAACAATAATTGGTCGACCGACTTCCATACGTCACAAAGATAAACATAATATGCTGGATGATAACGCTCGTGATCAAACAGAGGAAATAAAAACACAAACACCAAATTCGTCGGTTAATCATCACAATCCTAAATGGCGCAGCAACAATAGAATGTCAGATTTTGCGGAAATTAGGTCAGCACCATCTTCTACGGCATTCCACAATGACGTGAAGCAACATTTTGAAGATAACAAAGCAACAGAAGGTTAGATTTTGTTTGTTTTTTGGTCGTAATTATAATAACACTGTTGTCGGATTTGTATTACAGTATTACAATTTAGAATTACAACATTATAGTGTTCAATATATTTTATGAAATATATAGTTGTTTCTTTTTTATGTAATGATAACGAAGCATTTGTTATTTCGACTCCTTATTCCGAGACAGTCAAAACCGTTGACGAAAACATATCGCAGTTAATACATGTTCTACGTTCTGAGTAAAAATTTTGTGCTCAAAATTTTGTCAAAGTTTGATCAAAAATATTGAATTCAGCAATATTTAAAATATACAATGCCAATATGTAATTCGGGTTTACAGTTTATTGATACGCCGACAGGCCTCAATACCGTCCGGCTTTCTGAATTAGTTCGAAATTTGCAATACCATTTCCCGATCGAATTGAAGTTTGTCGCTCGCAATGACAGCTAACACGGTGTGCAATAATACTGTTGTAAACAGATGAAATGGATTTAGAAATTCAGATGAACTCTCGCAAATATTCTTAAGCCTAAATTTCTGTACACAGTAAAAACGGTAGTTGAGTTTCAGTTTGTTTTTTTGTGTGGCACATCGATAGTCAGTGTGGAGATTTAGCTACAAAACCTAACCCTGCGTTAAAAGACTGATTCTCTTTTTCGATCTCTTTGCCAGCTTGATTTTAACCCAATTCCTTTGCTTACATTAAGAATAGTATAAATTACCATTTTGGTAAAGGATTTTAAATTTTTGTAAATACAGAAAAAACGTAAGCATCTGCTCGGATAATATTTTACACCACTTTATTGCAAAGTTCCTTAACCCTTTAGAGCGGGTTCCTTTTGTCTGGACTAGTTGTAGCCCTATGTAAGATTTGTGCGTTGTACAATGTAAGGCTAGAGCTACTTCAATTAACATGATTTTGTAGCAAGATACTATATCAGGTTACAATCAAGACGCATTTTTGTGGATTTTTAGTGTTTAGTACCACTTCCACATATAAATTTCTCGAAGTTCTATATAAATATACTCATTACTTTTGTAATTGACCGCAATGTCTTCATACGTTATTCGGGAATTCAAAAGCGCGCGAAAGTACACTAACTGAACGAAGTAGATG
>JASANE010001676.1:0-52886 GCA_030248225.1 Trileptium ribeirensis
GGGATGACCCTCCCTCAGGGGGACCTCCATGCCGCTAGACACGTGGGCCAGCATAGGGGCCAGGCCGAACACCCTGGTAAACCCGCCGGCGACCTACTAAGCTAAGCGGTTCCTACCGGTCTGACCGTAGCCCACCGGGGAATCGTGTAAGCCGGGGTTGTCCGGGCACCACCGTGAACTTCAAGGTAAAATGGTGCAGCTGGGATCCCTTAGGGCCAGAACTGGTCCTAGTACAATTTACACAATGGCGCCGCAGTCATCGAATTTGCAACTATCTTGAACATTACCAATTTCACTATCCAACTTATGTTTGTCATCTGAACTATCGTGCCTCAGTGTCTTAAATCCACGATATATACATTCTTTCACATAAAAACGGTTTTGCCGAAAACAAGGATAGCTTATGCCTTTCCTTATGTAAAAGGTTAAGCAAACATAGCTCTGTAGTTTTTAATTTCGCCGATGTATTTCGTGCGGTGTTAAAGAATATTGCCCCAACGGCGGATTGAACCTGCTTCGTTTGATTTTGAAACTCGTAGGCTAGCTACTATGCTGTCTATGAGTAAGTTGTTCCGTTCCCTACGGAAGCTTACAAAGCGACCGAATAACGCACGTGCAAACGCTCGCAGTACGACAAGCACGACCAATGTATCGCTTCGCAATGACTGCTATATCATGTGTGAGACACTGGGAAAGTGTTGTTTCCAAGTAAAGCAGTATATTCTCAGTATTACATATAGCAATTCTTTCTTTGGCAGCTGGACTTCTGAAAATTTTACAGCTTCAAAAATATTGTGTTCATACTGCAGAGTCATACATGCTCAAAGGGGTTATCCCCTATGGCGTCGGAGCTCCGCCCTCTCGGTGTGAAGCTCCGACGCACCTGGAAATTACTTAAACGCTGGCGGCGCTGCATCCCTCTATTACCGACCGGCTGATTCGTCCTGGGAGGCCAAAGGCCTACCTCCGGACGCCCGGCGGGGCACCACTTTTGGACCTCGAGCATGTATGGTTACAGCATAGGTCAACTATTACGGTTGGGTTTACCTTCGATAATACATTAATCCTATAAAAAGGTTACAAACCTGTTTTTTTAACTCTCATGTCGGCACACGATGTTATGTTGTTTGCGTAGTCTTATTCAATAACGCTGTTGTTTTCGATATTCACATTCTGATGAGTCGCCTAGTTATCATACATAACACGCATATATATACTACATAAAATAAGATTCACCATAAAATATTAAATTTCAGAAACAAAATTAACGATGATGTCATAAAAATTAATAGATCAGAACAGCTAGCTAGCTTATTGTAGATTTACATTCTGTAGGAACTATAGACATGGATACATTTTGTTGAAGGTCATAACTCATGAACCGGTTGAGTGAGTTGTATGTCTGAATTTTCTTCTGCAGCCTGTGTGTAGGGCTACCCGTATGCAAACAATCATTTACACATCTCCACCTGCTCAAGTGCAGGGGTGGATTAACGCCGTGTTTTAGACTAAATTCAACCCATTTGAAGCTTGGTCGTGATTGGTTAACTGAAATTTTAGGATCAACTCAATAACATATTTCTTTATTACAGACTAGCTTGGTTGGGGGCTGATGCGGCTTGGCTAAAATGGTCGTAAGGCGAAAAAACGCTACGTTAGCTACATTATTGACTTCACCAATGATCTTTCTTTACAGGAATGAATCTTTCATAACATGACTAAAACCGATATTTCAAGGTAAAATAGTGTCATATATGGCTTCATCCCCCTCTTTATGTGCGCCACCTTTATAGGCTAATATATATCTTACGACAAGATAATTTGCACAAAACAAACAACTCTCGCGAGATTAGTAGGTGAGGACAGGTTAATTTAATATGATTAAAAACAACATTGTATGTCGCTGAATCGGGACTATAGCTCCTTACTCCAGACTTAGATTTAGGTTCAATATAAAGCTCATATAAGGCTTAGGTTTTAGCTTAGGCTGTAACCTAATTCACAGACTTACCATATCGAGAACGGTAAACCATGCATATCACTTGCGCCCCTCTTATTTAGGCTAAGTTTTCATCGTCCACGCTGATCAACTCGATTATTACTTATATAGTAGGATAAACAGCAACTTGTTCTCTCAAAAGGACCGATATCTACTTATTACAAATCTGTGGTGATCCGCTGTTATAATATCGACCCATCTTAACCTTCCTATTTCAAGAACATAAAGGTGATAGGAGAAATGATGCGGAGATCGACAGACGGTTTCAATCAGTGGTGCAATGGGAGCGCTGGCTAACCCCTATGACATATACAGTTTTTAATAGATTAGTAGTTCTCCACAGAAAACATTTCAACATGTTTATACGTTTTTGTTCTTAGTCTCTTTATTGACAGTTTCTAGCATTTGTTTCAAGTCAGATATTGTTTTACTGCAATACAATCCGCGTGGCATTGATCGCGACATGAAATTTCAGAGAACGCACAGAGACCTACTATTTGCAAGTAGCAACTACAGCGTTTGCTAGGAGGCACTGCTTTACACCATTGCACGTTCCCGAATAGATGACATCTACACTGGTTACGCAGATTTCTTGTGAAGTTTAGGGGGATGTGAGAAATTGGGGTGGTGGAGTTTGAGCTGTTTGACAGAAGTTTTGGTTCTTTTTCATTATCCCTCAGCCCACGTTTGCCGAAAAATTGTCAGATTCTGTAAATTTTGGTATTTTTGTAATCCTGGAGACGTCCACTGATCTTTTCGACTAAAAAATTGAATTTTAAAATTTAAATTTTTTGCGTCCCATGGGTCCCTCTTGGGAATCCAAAAATTTTTTCTTAAAAATTCTATTTTTTCCCACTATTCGACGCGGCTTGACGAGCTGAATCGAATGGTGTTATTTTTAACGGGATCCAGTAACCGGATACTAAGCTATGGCCAAAAATATCGGAGGCTGAGAAGCTCAGTTATTGAAAAGTTTTTGGCCATAACTTAGGACGCTTTCATCGGATGCCGTTATAAATAATAGCATAACACTCAACTCGTCAAGCGGCGTGGAATGGGGTAAAATCCAATTTTTAAGAAAAAATTTTTGGGTTCCCTTGGGACCCGAAAAAAATCGAAAAAAATCTAAAATTTTAAAAATTCATTTTTTGGTCGAAATGATCAGGGGAGGTCTCAAGGATCATAAAAATACCAAAATTTCCAGAATCTGACCATATTTGAGCCAATGCGAGCTGGGGGGATAATGGAAAAGAACCAAATATTTAACCTAGCATTTTGACTTGTACCTTTACGAAGGGGTTTTGACCCCCGGATTACCAGATGTTTGGAGCATGCATCCCCCTCACCTTCCCCCCACTCCAGAATGTGTGCCTATGCTCTACACAACCCAGCTGCACCATAACCGGTTAACCTTGCGCGGTCATGATCAACTTTATAGTCGGCTTGTGGAAATAGTAGAAAGAATGGTCTTAACGGATTTCAGCATCAGGTTGCTTTTCAGCCAAAGAATCTATGATGCGTGGCGACAGTTTCAGACGTACAACAAGAACCATATTCCATATACAACACATATTGCCAAATTCCTTATCCGATAGCTTAACTTGCCACAAACTTTGCTCTTTGAAATCTTGAGCAACAATTTATACTATTATTTACATGGTCAGAATCCGTAAGAAATTTTCCATTTATCCACCGACTTCCTACAATAAAGGAAAATGTTGACATATACAGTGATACTGTGTACAAAATCGTATAGTATAAATGTATTTTTATGCATCTGCAAATTTATATACACATATTTACCTTGTGTATATAGATGGTTTTATAAGCATCGTTTTAACGAGGTGCAAAGAAGGTGACGTTATCGTATATTGGACTTTCTGAAAAAAAACACGACAAATCGAATATTATTAGTCCTATCATATAAATTTGAGGGCCAATGAACGAGAAAATAACTACATTTGTTTGTAATTTTTCATTGTCAAGGCATCATTTTGTTAGATGTGTACATAATAATAATAATAATTGACTCCAAAAGTCTATACTCAGGATGTTGCATCAAATACGACACTTAATCATTGTCAAGGCATCATTTTGTTAGATGTGTACATAATAATAATAATTGACTCCAAAAGTCTATACTCAGGATGTTGCATCAAATACGACACTTAATCATGTTTGATTTTCTATATTGGAAGCAAATATTTGCTGTCGCATCGCAGTAATTTTTGCATCAAGTTTATTGCAAGAACACTGGGAAGCCCTGGATGAGTCCATGAATTTAGTTTCATCATTTCCGAACAACACTTTTCGTCACAGCCTTTAGACCCACTTAAATTTAACCATAGTACCATGTTATATTTTAAAAGATCGAATAGGGCAGGTGTTAAATGGGGAATTTTTATTATGACGACTATCGGTTATTAATTGGGAACGGGATTTGTCACCGAAGGTTGCGCGGTCTGAGGTGTGGCCGGTAGTATGCAGGTGGGACGTTTAATATGACGCGCGTCCTTCCTTTACGTGATCAGTATCGGTGCCCTATCTTTGGCGATGCGGCTCGACTTTTGCTCAGCTCGATCACTCGTTTTCAGATACTTGAGCAATAAACACGTGGCAAGTAATGTTTAATATAACGAGGGAAAATATTAAGGCGCAGTATTGAGCAATAATAACCCGTCGGCAATGACACACAGTGCTATTTTTGGTAATACTTTTTGTAGATCACGCTTTAAAGCGCGCCGGATACTTTTGCCTGAGTTAGATATAGTCTTTATTTTAGCCACTAGTTCCTTCGATTATTCCGATTCCTAGTAGTTTCCGGTTTAGGCTATGGATTATGAGTAACTAATTGCATGGCCTAGATTCTTAAGTTTAGGTTAATAAAGCCTATATTTAAGAGGTATGGTTTGAGTGACGACCGGTTACTTTTAAGTTAGCTGTTACTTAATTAAAGCTCTTGTGAGCTCATACGATTGGCTGGCACGATTGCATGGTTAAATAATTACCTTAACCTGAGCCTTAGATTTACGATTCTAAATGCCGGTTATATTATGTTTTGTAGTCGCCCTTGAATGGCTGGCTGGCTACTTATAATGAAGTCTCTAGTAGCGGTCGACTACCAAACAGTTGAAGTCTCTTACTCTATGCAGACCCCGAATGGCTGCCGTACACAGGACTGATTCCAGGCCCCCGAATGGCTGTACCAAAATTAGTAGTTGGGATCTACTGGTCGCTCGACGGGGTAATCGAATCCACACCCCTTACTCAACCGGTCTTTTCAAGACTAGCACCTCTTGTTGAGCTATCCCCGAATGGCTGACTGACCCAACAATTGATTCTACTGCCCATGGACCCGCCTTTTATGCTCACCCTGGCTTTATCACTTGACACTTGGGGCCGAAGTTTTTACGTATTATTACTTAATATAGTTAATAGAGTGCCCCTCTTAGTACCAGCATTTAACTGAACCTACGGTTTTATTTAGGAAAACTCGTCACAGCTTAATATAAACCACATACTGTGTACATACGGATTAGCGACCATCCCATTACGTTAGTAGGGTGTCTGGTATTTTCAACCGGAAGATATGATCCAGATTCCCCTAGTCACAGCTGGTGGTTCGGACAAATTTAAGTAAATTTTAGACAGAGTCTAACTATATCGTTTTCTATATTTTAGCATAAATCTTTAATCATATACGCCCAAATCCCTTTACGACGTTGTTCCTTTTCTATACAATATAACATAACTGTCTTTGGTTATACCTACTTGAACCTGATCATGTTTTATCTATCACACATCACCACCGAAACCCTATATGTAAACAGTGCTGTTTAATATTTTCAACGGAGCTAACATAACGTTGAACTTCAAGCAAACATACAAATACGTTGCAATTTTTAGCCATATTCATAGGATCTAAATTTGATCATAGCCTGATCATGTTGTATCTATGTAACACACATCACCGCCGAAATCCTATTTACACAGTGGTGTTTAATATTTTAAACCGAGCTAACGTAGGGTTGAACTTCAAGCAAATATACGGATACGGTTGTAGTAGATATAATTAGTACAACTTGTAATTTCTGGCCATCTTCATAAGATCTAAATTTGATCATAGCCTGATCATGTTATATCTACGTAACACACAGCACTACCGAAATCCTATATGTACACAGTGCTGTTTAATATTTTCAACGGAGCTAACATAGCGTTGAACTTCAAGCAAACATAGAAATACGGTTGTAGTAGTTGTAATTCGTACACCTTGTCATTTCTGGCCATATTCATGGGATCTAAATTTGATCATAGCCTGATTATGTTATATCTACGTAACACACATCACCGCCGAAATCCTATTTACACAGTGCTGTTTAATATTTTCAACGAAGCTAACATAGGATTGAACTTTAAGCAAACACACGGATACGGTTGTAGTAGTGGTAATTAGTACACCTTGTAATTTCTGGCCATATTCATAAGATCTAAATTTGATCATACCCTGATCATGTTATATCTATGTAACACACATCACCACCAAAATCCTATATGTACACAATGCTGTTTAATATTTTCAACGGAGCTAACATAGCGTTGAACTTCAAGCAAACATAGAAATACGGTTGTAGTAGTAATTAGTACACCTTGTAATTTCTGGCCATATTCATGGGATCTAAATTTGATCATAGCCTGATCATGTTATATCTATGTAACACACATTACCGCCGAAATCCTATTTACACAGTGCTGTTTAATATTTTCAACGGAGCTAACATAGGGTTGAACTTCAAGCAAACATACGGATACGGTTGTAGCAGTGGTAATTGTTACACCTTGTAATTTCTGGCCATATTCATGGGATCTAAATTTGATCATAGCCTGATCATGTTATATCTATGTAATGCACATCACCACCAAAATCCTATATGTACACAGTGCAATTTAATATTTTCAATGGAGCTAACATAGGGTTGAACTTCAAGCAAATATACGGATACGGTTGTAGTAGTTATAATTAGTACACCTTGTAATTTCTGGCCATCTTCATAAGATCTAAATTTGGTCATAGCCTGATCATGTTATATCTACGTAACACACATCACCACCGAAATCCTATATGTACACAGTGCTGTTTAATATTTTCAACTCAGCTAACATAGGGTTGAACCTCAAGCAAATATACGGATACGGTTGTAGTAGTTATAATAAGTACACCTTGTAATTTCTGGCCATCTTCATAAGATCTAAATTTGATCATAGCCTGATCATGTTATATCTACGTAACACACAACGCCACCGAAATCCTCTATATACACAGTGCTGTTTAATATTTTCAACGGAGCTAACATAGGGTTGAACTTCAAGCAAATATACGGATACGGTTGTAGTAGTGGTAATTGGTACACCTTGTAATTTCTAGCCCTATTCATGTGATCTAAATTTGATCATAGCCTGATCATGTTAAATCTATGTAACATACATCACCACCGAAATCCTATATGTACACAATGCTGTTTAATATTTTCAACGGAGCTAACATAGCGTTGAACTTCAAGCAAACATAGAAATACGGTTGTAGTAGTGGTAATTAGTAAACCCTGTAATTTCTGGCCATATTCATAAGATCTAAATTTGATCATAGCCTGATCATGTTATATCTACGTAACACACAACGCCACCGAAATCCTCTATATACACAGTGCTGTTTAATATTTTCAACGGAGCTAACATAGGGTTGAACTTCAAGCAAATATACGGATACGGTTGTAGTAGTTGTAATTCGTACACCTTGTCATTTCTGGCCATATTCATGGGATCTAAATTTGATCATAGCCTGATTATGTTATATCTATGTAACACACATCACCGCCGAAATCCTATTTACACAGTGCTGTTTAATATTTTCAACGAAGCTAACATAGGATTGAACTTTAAGCAAACACACAAATACGGTTGTAGTAGTGGTAATTAGTACACCTATTAATTTCTGGCCATATTCATAAGATCTAAATTTGATCATACCCTGATCATGTTATATCTATGTAACACACATCACCACCAAAATCCTATATGTACACAATGCTGTTTAATATTTTCAACGGAGCTAACATAGCGTTGAACTTCAAGCAAACATAGAAATACGGTTGTAGTAGTAATTAGTACACCTTGTAATTTCTGGCCATATTCATGGGATCTAAATTTGATCATAGCCTGATCATGTTATATCTATGTAACACACATCACCGCCGAAATCCTATTTACACAGTGCTGTTTAATATTTTCAACGGAGCTAACATAAGGTTGAACTTCAAGCAAACATACGGATACGGTTGTAGCAGTGGTAATTGTTACACCTTGTAATTTCTGGCCATATTCATGGGATCTAAATTTGATCATAGCCTGATCATGTTATATCTATGTAATGCACATCACCACCAAAATCCTATATGTACACAGTGCAATTTAATATTTTCAATGGAGCTAACATAGGGTTGAACTTCAAGCAAATATACGGATACGGTTGTAGTATTTATAATTAGTACACCTTGTAATTTCTGGCCATCTTCATAAGATCTAAATTTGGTCATAGCCTGATCATGTTATATCTACGTAACACACATCACCACCGAAATCCTATATGTACACAGTGCTGTTTAATATTTTCAACTCAGCTAACATAGGGTTGAACATCAAGCAAATATACGGATACGGTTGTAGTAGTTATAATAAGTACACCTTGTAATTTCTGGCCATCTTCATAAGATCTAAATTTGGTCATAGCCTGATCATGTTATATCTACGTAACACACATCACCACCGAAATCCTATATGTACACAGTGCTGTTTAATATTTTCAACGGAGCTAACATAGGGTTGAACTTCAAGCAAATATATGGATACGGTTGTAGTAGTTATAATTAGTACACCTTGTAATTTCTGGCCATCTTCATAAGATCTAAATTTGATCATAGCCTGATCATGTTATATCTACGTAACACACATCGCCACCGAAATCCTATATGTACACAGTGCTGTTTAATATTTTCAACGGAGCTAACATAGTGTTGAACTTCAAGCAAACATACGGATACGGTTGTAGCAGTGGTAATTGGTACACCTTGTAATTTCTAGCCCTATTCATGTGATCTAAATTTGATCATAGCCTGATCATGTTAAATCTATGTAACATACATCACCACCGAAATCCTATATGTACACAATGCTGTTTAATATTTTCAACGGAGCTAACATTGCGTTGAACTTCAAGCAAACATAGAAATACGGTTGTAGTAGTGGTAATTAGTAAACCCTGTAATTTCTGGCCATATTCATGTGATCTAAATTTGATCATAGCCTGATCATGTTATATCTACGTAACACACAACGCCACCGAAATCCTCTATATACACAGTGCTGTTTAATATTTTCAACGGAGCTAACATAGGGTTGAACTTCAAGCAAATATACGGATACGGTTGTAGTAGTTATAATTAGTACACCTTGTAATTTCTGGCCATCTTCATAAGATCTAAATTTGATCATAGCCTGATCATGTTATATCTACGTAACACACATCACCACCGAAATCCTATATGTACACAGTGCTGTTCAATATTTTCAACGGAGCTAACATAGGATTGAACTTCAAGCAAACATACGGATACGGTTGTAGCAGTGGTAATTGGTACACCTTGTAATTTCTGGCCCTATTCATGGGATCTAAATTTGATCATAGCCTGATCATGTTAATGCGCGAGTAAATTTAAGATGCGCCCATCGAATATCCTATTTTGTAAAATCCGATAGCGAAGCGCAAACCATTGTTACGGAACAAATGTGGAAATTTTATCGACTTTTCGATAACAGAAAGTTGGCAAAATCAGAAACAAGCACCTAAAATTACAGTTTGCGTTCGAACAGAATTTTGACTATTTTGAATTTGCAGTAAAAACTGTTATCGAACGCCTATCAGCTTCTGATTCGTATTTGTCTGTGTTCGCGAACAAATTTAACGCAATACTGACGTCACAAATCAATCGTTCATGTTGTTTACGTTACAGTGTTCGCGAACAAATTCAGCGAATCCAAATCCGGTAGATTTTCGTTCGCAAAAAATTCGGTAATTTTCCTTGAATTTTCGCGAACACAAATTTACCATATTACTATCACAGAGCTTTGTGTTCGCGAATAGTATTGCGCCGCATTATGATTTACCAAAAAACGTTCAGTAACATATTTTTAACCGAAATAGCAAAATAGGATTATTGTTGGGCGTGGGCTAAGTTTACTCTCGCATAAATCTATGTAACATACATCACCACCGAAATCCTATATGTACACAATGCTGTTTAATATTTTCAAAGGAGCTAACATAGCGTTGAACTTCAAGCAAACATACAAATACGTATGTAGTAGTGGTAATTAGTATACCTTGTAATTTCTCGCCATATTCAGGAGATCTAGGTTTTTTGTCAACCCACAAATCTGGCTTGTCTCTTTCGGGCTGAACTGTTCGAACTATAAATCTACGACAATATGATTAACTCTATGATATCATAATGGATTCCAATGTTGCTTGATTACATTATGCTATGCACAAGCTCAGAAATTACCGAAATGCTGTAATAACACACATTCTTACAGGTATGTTGTGACACACCATCAAGCGTGTACACGTTGTGCTTCACTAAACTTTCACATTTAACCCTATCCTTGTTTAACTAATGTGTATTTAGTATATACATTCTTAAACAAAATTTTACCACAGCGACGGATGGAACCTTGATCGTTTTGGTGCGAGCATCGTTTACTAGCACCTGCTCTATCAGAGAACTGTTGCTCTGTTCCTTAAGGAATCTCATAAAGCAAGCGAACAAATACACACAAACCCACGATCCACGACAAACTCGTCTAGTCCATTGCATTCCCAATGTATGTGCTGACAAATTGTCAATCTAGGACCTACAGGGTTGATCTTCAACTGAGACGTCCTGAGACTTTTCTCATTTAGCAATGAATATAAGCGTAATGATTATAGCAAAATAAAAGGGTGATTATTATATTTAATAAAAAACCGATGGCAAAAATCGATCCATGTCAATCTTAAGAATTCGCAGTGCAGTGTTAGCATGCTTGTACGTGGGTTTTGCTGTTATCAGATGGCTCTCAGTTTTGGATGCGGTAAGTCATTGAGTTCTATGCCGGAATTCATTATTCGAAATTGAATTTGTAAGAAACACTCGACGATTATACATACAGCAACAATCTGCGTTGGAACCGGTTCGTCAATGGTCACCTAGATTACATTTCCCGGGTGAGTAAATGTTATAATGAATGTTAAACTCAACTTCGGTCAAGTAAGTTTATTAAAGTGATTCAATAGCTCTATTGACCTTACTGGCAAACTGTGCTTTACGTTGGATTTAGGCCGTTTTGCCACCTTGCTTTAGTTGATATTTACTACTTGAGCCAATATTGTACACGCAAGGCAAACGGTCTACGCTTCGGTCTCAGGTACGCGGGCGCTACCAGAAATTTTTAACTGGAGGTGGGCCACCAATTCATTGTGGTGGTGAACTCAATATAGTGATTTGACGATATCACATAGAAAAAAAATTTATTGTAGTTGTAAACGGGGTGGAGGACACAGTGTCCTCTCCTGTGGTGGTGCCCCTGCTCCATGCGACAATAATTTTGCTAAAATTATTGACATTCTGTAGCTTAATTTACACAACTATTTACTCAATATACTAAACTCGGAGCTTACGACAATTTGCGACTCTGAAATAAGCCTTAAGTCAAATTTTCGTGTTTACTGAGTCAGACTTAGTGATTTTATCTCCACATATTTATGTGGATTCAGATGCCATCAAAGCATAACTACTGAAACTGAACATGCAAAGTGATCTCGTAATAACCCAACTTGATTATTAGCTAGATTTTGCGCTATAGACTGTTTGATTGGCAATGTCACAGTACCTTTATGTGACAACAGCACTGGCGTCCTATAAAAAGTAAAACTGTGATAAAGTTAATTAATGTTGACACATATATAGTAATACTAATGGCATATATGGATTTAAATTTACAACTCTTGTTTCTAATTCGACACATTTTTACCTAAATTGAAGTTGTATATTGTAGCAATCTGCAAATTATTCTTAGGTGACGCTTACCCATGGCTACAACTTGGAAATACGTGTTAATGTGTTCATCTTTGAGTTCGAGTCAAACCCGCTTTTTGATTAATATTTGATCTTTACCCAACGGTAATATAAGAAATATGTGCAACAAAATATGTATGATATATACGTATGTGATTTCCGTGAAACAAGTAACATGTATTAATTCAGCTGATGTAGTACATCTAATTATTGCTAATTTTAGTGCTTTGTTTTAGGCGACGCCAATTGGAATCTTCAACCCGATCTGTAAGTTTTCAGATATAATGCTGTCTTAGTTTTTAGCACATTGCAATTTATTTTGAGTTAGCAATAATGCCCGCCGCCACAATTATGTCTATTAACCTTTTTCGCATGAATTATTGTATATTTCGTATAATGCTGAAGAAACTTTTGCCGCGTCAGCGGATTGAACCTGAATCGTTTTGGTGAGATCCTTCTACGTTGACCACTAGGCTATTTTGGAGCTGTTGCTCGACCTATCCTAAGTGAAGGCGCGAATAAACATTGTATCACAAATGGTATGATAATTATTTCGGTCAAAATTTTTGTAATATTTTTTCTAACGTTATATCTTACGGCCTTTAAACGTAACATGAGCCAGAATCTTTCTGATATAACCGGTATCTTTCAAGCCACAAGCATTTCATCAGAGTGCAGTACGAAAATTTTTGTAGAAGGGTATGACACTCGGTTGTGCTCATATGCTTTGTTTTATCAAATTATGTGGTCGTTTGAGCCTATCCCTTCCCAGGTATAGCACGGATACCGCCGAGATTCTCTGGGAGTATTTGCGACTACGTCTCAACATTGTTTAGTATCTACTACTCCTCCAGGGTTCGTTGGAGGTACCAATTTTGATACCTGGGGGTACTCTGGAAGGGACGTAGTCAACACTACTGAGAACCTTAAGGGTAGTCGATACCACACTAAAGAATCTTGCGTGCAGCAGGCACCGCAACAGAGCGCCTAGACTGGGTAACCCACGCCATTCTTGGGGAAGCCAAAAACAACTACATCCTCAGATAAGGCAAAGCGCATCAGTATAACCAAGAGTGCATTAGGGAAGAGTATGACACTTCCCTGCACTCACATATAAACCCGTGTTCCATGTCACGGGGGTTTTCGGCCTGACCCCCCCCAGTTTCTGGGGGGTCGAGATGCCATGACCCCCCCAGTTTCTGGGGGGGGGGGGGTCGGTCGGACCCCTCCCAGTTTCTGGGGGGGGTCGGTCGAACCCCCACCCAGTTTTTTGGGGGGGTCGGTCGGACCCCCGCAGTTTTTGGGGGGGTATTATTTGAAGCGATATTTCTATAATTTAAACCGTTTCTGTTATTTCATAATTACGACTTCGCGTATATATTTTCAGCTTTGTTTTAATATTTCTAGCTCATTGTTTTAGCTTTGCTTTTTTTATAGTTCTTTAATATTGGAACAAGTGTCTGTGCCGCCACCATAAAATGAGAAGGCCGCTGTAAAAATTACAGGGTGCCCCCCGGCGATCTTGGCACCCGTTCTGACATGTGTCCTGATAAGTATTGCAAACATTTATTTCAAAGTTTTTAACATTTAGCAATAGCAAACGCTTATGCAGCAAAAATAGTAATCCGGAGGCGTGAGTGCAGCATTTGAATTAGTATACACTAATGCACTCTTGGGATACCGATAATACCATATATATATATTCTGATATTCCGTTTGCCGGCATCTCATACTAGCTCAACATATCGGATCAATTAAACTCCCTGTATAGTGGTCTTTTCAAGTTTTTCCACCTCTGTTATATGGGGGGAACTTAAATTCTACATATCTACCTCTTGTTGCGTCTCAATAGTACTGTGAAACATAGTATAATTTTCTAAAAGCAGAAACAACAAAAGCTTGGCAGGAAATTAGTATGGCTTGGCAGGAAATAGAATGGTTAGTGGTGCCACAAGGGTGAATGAATTTTGAATTCATTCTTGATTTTGCAATTTTGATTTCGTAATTATGAAATAACAGAAACGGTTTAAATTATAGAAATATCGCTTCACATAATACCCCCCCCCAAAACTGGGGGGGGTCCGACCGACCCCCCCAAAAAACTGGGTGGGGGTTCGACCGACCCCCCCCCAGAAACTGGGAGGGGTCCCACCGACCCCCCCAGAAACTGGGGGGGTCATGGCATCTCGACCCCCCCAGAAACTGGGGGGGTCAGGCCGAAAACGCCCGTGACATGGAACACGGGTTTATATGTGAGTGCAGGGAAGTGTCATACTCTTCCCTAATGCACTCTTGGTATAACCGAGTGCCATATGCCTCTACAACTTTCAATTATGGACTCTTTATAATATTAATATTTCATATTTATGATGAAACTTGTACGTGTTTCAAAGCTTACACTGATAAAGCATGGCCAAGAGTTAAATACCAGGAAATCATAATGTAATGTAATCTTCCTGAAATTTTGTATGTAAAAATATGCATTTAAAAAATTTCACATATATTATACATGACTGAAGTATTAACGGTTTTGCAATGATTATGCATCATTTACCTTAAGATGTGTGCTGCAAGGCCAGATTTTGTCACAGTCTACCGCGGCTGTAAAGCCATGCTTGGCTAGCCGCGATTAGCCATTGTGATAATTTTGGGCCGAGCCAATCTCTACAAATATATTAGCTAATAGTAAAGCGAGGCTGATAAATTGTCACAAGGGTCGGAATCGGCTCTAAAAGCCTCAAATATATGACGACAATGGAAAATCGCGAAAAAATTGTAATTGGTGGTACCTTTGGTCACATATTCGTAAAATATCCGTTAAGTTACAATAGCATAATTTTCCTGTATATATTAAAGAGCGTGTTTTACATAGCTGCTAGGATGGCTTATAAACGGCGCTAAATCGAAAATTTTGAAAATTGCTATGTTCACGTATTTTTTACCTGCATTTATGCGTCTTGCTTTAATTACTACTAACCTTGCCTTTTTTGGGCCTAGAGCTACATATTTTGTCTGTAACACAATCTTTTAAACTGAATGTAGTAAATATTTTTTTAAGTAGTACGTCCCGGCTAATCCTGAGACATAGCCACTCGCGGCTCGTACAAACATACTAGAATAGCTTAGCTATTTATTGTATTTATGAAGGGCCGGATGCGGCTGTGCCTTTTTGTCATGAGCCGGAATTGGCTCTGTGACAGAATTCGACCCTATGTGCACGTATCTTAAGGTAATGTGCATTACGATATAATTACTTTAACTAAAATGTAGTATTGTTTCTTTAGTGTGAGACTAGAACAAATAAATGTGACACTAGAACAAATAAATGTGACACTAGAACAAATAAATGTGACACTAGAACAAATAAATGTGACACTAGAACAAATAAATAAAATAGCTAGTTTTATGTCTCGAAAAGCTTTATCAGTACTGTGTTCGTCCGTTGGTTTTTTCGCCAGGAAAACTGAAATCCATTTCCGAATAGTGTTTTTCTGATACCCATTTCTAGTCAGTAAAAACATGAAATAGTCCATCTGATGCTCACACATAAAAAATAACAGTTGCGATGGTAGAGACAGTGGTCCATTTGAGTGAAGTGTCGAAAACATACAAGTCGAATTTCCCAAAGAACTATTAATTCGCAAAGCGAGGGGAAACCCGCGAGTGTGGTTACTCTGCGCTATCATTTTGCAGTTCTAAATTCAAGTCACTAAGCACGCTTAAGGTCCCATGATAGCAACTATATACACCGGCTATACTTGAATGGAAAGGTTACGGTCATTTTTAGTCATATATTAAAACTGAGGAACTCTTTATTTCTTTTTCCAATGACAAAAAAGGCGAACAATTTTAAAATTTATAATTATTTAAAGATAAATTATAATTTGAAGGGTGATTTTTACGTAGTAGGGCCTTTAATACTTGCCTTATTTGATGCATACAACGCATATAGAACAGCTTTTATCGCATTTAGCAAGCTCGAAAACTTATAGACCCGTTTTATTGACCTACATGCATCTATATTGCAAAAGTGACGAAATTTGGACTATTGACTATTTTAATGCTAAAATTTACAAAACCTGGCAACGTTCTACAGGGTTACCAGCACAGCCAGTATGGGGTTAAATAACCCTATAGTCCCATCGTGCACCCCCAATAATAATTTGCTTTGCTAAAATTTTGAAATCTTCACTTTTTGGGTGTATTTTTTAAACTTTGGCTCACAGATCGAAAACGGCAACTCTGAAAAAAACCGCGGCAGCAAAGTTGTAGGTCTCGATGAGAGGATTTCGGAAAAAAGCCTCGGTCTCGGTATACATGTCGCCAAAAATAGATATATAGCGGGATGGTCAAATTTCAAAAACAATATCCCTGACGCTAGTACAATCATCGCTAGCTTCGTTGGCTCCATTTCAATTAGTAAAATAAAAGTTGTTGTCGTTTTTGACCAGGCTACACTTTACGTACAACTTAACCGGCAAGTGAATTTATAAAATAGGTTGTCCAATTTATCATACATGCTCATACGAGGGGCATGGGAGAGTTACTCCTTCCTGAGCGGTGAACACACACCCGAGGACGCAACTATCTTCCCTTGACAGGTCACCCGACTATCCGCCTGGAGGTGCGGCATGGTCCGAATCCATAAATGCCTTTCCACCGTGCAGACTCTCCCCCTCCCCTGGGACCGGCAGTCTCCCGGGACGTCGGATCTAGAGTATGTATGTTTTTATAATATACAATTATACGTGTCGACAGGGAGGTTACCCCTGAGGGTCGGACCTCATCAAGCCATATTTTCCCCCATCCGCCTCCCCCGCCGCCCGAAGATTTTGGTTTGAGGTGGGGTAAAATTGCCAAAAATGAAGCAGGTCCTGTGGAGGGTCTAACCTCAGAACCTCCCCCCGAAGTCCTCCCCGCAGACCGTCTACCCCTTAAGACCTTCGATATCTATGTATACAAATACCCGTTGGCAACAGGGTGGAACCAGAGAAATGGGGTGGGCTGTTGCTGCTCCATTGCAAACTCTTTGCCGATTTTTCAAATCGCCCACCGGCTGCTTATGACAGATAGGGTTAATTAATAAGCAGTCGAGACTCTGCCCTTCCCCAATGACAAATTTCTGGATCGGCAACTGATTGTCAATATCCGGAGTTATCGTTGTCTTATATATGCCTGTTACAGTGAAAGTTCGGTGTGCGCCCGACTACATCAGGGTCATTGCGGCATTCGAGCAGCCGTTCTACGGAACTCTATCTGCTGGCAGCCAGCATAGCTACCAAAATGCAATCCAAGAGCGTAACGAAGGCTTGTCGTCAACGCCATGCAGTGTCGCAGGAATTGGGGACCGCGCTGCTTTTTTGCTGGTTCCATTACTGGGAAAAGGACTGAGCGAATGTGGAGTTTTCACGGTTAAGTTAAATGTGTGATACTTTGTGTATTAAAAAATTTTACGCTTGCGCGAGCGTATTTCTAATTATTTCGCATTGGGATCTGATCCAGATACATGTGGCGTAAGTAATCCACCTCGAATTTTGGCTGCCTCGCAAAGATTTCGAGTTGTGAAACCGACATGAAATGGACTGTGGCATTGTCATGCACAGCTCAAACGAGCTTAGATGTTTGCAAATAAATTCAACATTCTCTAAATTTGCAAATAAATATGATGCCTCTGTCATTTGTGTCATAAAGAAGCGCAAGCACGATTACGCGTCTCGGCTTTGAACACTCAGCTCAACAAATTCACTATTTAAAATATAATTTTCAAAAGGGCAGCTGGGTTTCAAACTCAATTTCATTTTGCCACACAACGTTGTGCTAGACGATCGGCATTTTTCATGGCGTTTAGATAAGCCAATGTTTTGTGCCAAATTTCGAATTGCTATTGCTTGTACAGAAGAACTTGGCTATAATACAAAGTAGAGTCAAGAGTTCATAATATACTCCTGAAGAAAAGTGTGACACTCAAGGGGACAGGACGAAAGTTGGGGGACAGGACAAAAGTTCGGAACTTGTTGTCCTTTCAGCCTATCAAGGGTTCGGTCGGTGGGCGGGGGGTTTGGGGTGCGGAGCCTTCTGTACCTGTGGGGTTCGGCACCCAGGCGCAGTCAGCGGGGGAGGTTGGTGGTGTGTCGAGGAGAGTTCAGCGCTTCCCGCCGAGGGGGTGGGAGATAGTTGGAGGGGGTAGAGGCAAACCCCTACCTCTATGAGTATGTATGATTATAAACGAATTTCAGTGGGGACACAAATTATTGTGTTTTACAGAAATTTGGTTATTGTTCACCCAGCACAGTTCAGAACGTTTTAAAGGCACACGCACAATTACTATAATTTGCTAACGGTATTACTGCTCACAGTTCCAAAACCATATATATGATGGAAACCATTTGTTTCAAATATGTTATTTTATTAGTACATAAACCTAAGCCTTACAACGTTTGTTTAAACTTGCACTAAGTCCCAGTTATCGTGCCAAACATTGCAATGTAAAACGTGTAAGTGTTGCTGACTGTCAGTACCTACTCCTTTGCTGGTTTTCTGTATACGAATAAGAATTTTAGCCCTAGACTGTCCAGGGCAACCGTAGTTTCAAAAAACTTAACCTATCCCGCCCCTCGACCAAAAACTAAGTCAACACTGTGCACTGTACGGTAAGTGTGCCTCATGCGACACAATTAATATTTTACTCTCTGACGCAATAGTTTGCACCAGTGTCCAGTGTGTTTCGCTCATGCGATTAGGTCTAGATGCACAACGAAGAAACTTGTCTTTACAAAAATATGTTCTATAACCTTGTTTTCATTGTTGGCAGCGTGAACAAGCTTTTTCGGTTATAATCGACATTAAACAATATGACGCGATTGAAACCAGCGGTGATCGTCAATTTTTAGTTATTTGCAACAGGACCTGGGACTCAAAATACGAATCTGAAAGGTAAGTCTGGAATTGACAGTTTGTTACGTGAACCGCTAAGAATCAATGAGTCTAGCACCGTGCCAAAATTGCGATACAAATGCATTTTAAACATTTTGTTATCCTGTTCATGCCAGATCGATCAATTTACCAACTAGTTTGGCATGCCCAATAGGTTCAGTATAGCTGCTTTGTTCTATTAAAATTCTACAAAATCAGTTTAAAATTTACACAACTGTGCTTACAAGTTTAAAGTTTAGATCGATTTCATTACATATATTTTGGGCTTGACGATAGGTTGAGTATTACTTGCTGTACTGATTTAAATTAATGGCGATGGCGGTACAAATATCTTGAGGAAACCAACTAGTGGCGCATTGTTATATATATACATTAGATATATCTTGGGCTTGCGGGTAGGTTGAGTATTACTTGCTGTACTGATTTAAATTAATGGCGATGGCGGTACAAATATCTTGAGGAAACCAACTAGTGGCGCATTGTTATATATATACATTAGATATATCTTGGGCTTGCGGGTAGGTTGAGTATTACTTGCTGTACTGATTTAAATTAATGGCGATGGCGGTACAATTATATCTTGAGGAAACCAACTAGTGGCGCATTGTTATATATATACATTAGATATATCTTGGGCTTGCGGGTAGGTTGAGTATTACTTGCTGTACTGATTTAAATTAATGGCGATGGCGGTACAAATATCTTGAGGAAACCAACTAGTGGCGCATTGTTATATATATACATTAGATATATCTTGGGCTTGCGGGTAGGTTGAGTATTACTTGCTGTACTGATTTAAATTAATGGCGATGGCGGTACAAATATCTTGAGGAAACCAACTAGTGGCGCATTGTTATATATATACATTAGATATATCTTGGGCTTGCGGGTAGGTTGAGTATTACTTGCTGTACTGATTTAAATTAATGGCGATGGCGGTACAAATATCTTGAGGAAACCAACTAGTGGCGCATTGTTATATATATACATTAGATATATCTTGGGCTTGCGGGTAGGTTGAGTACTACTTGCTGTACTGATTTAAATTAATGGCGATGGCGGTACAAATATCTTGAGGAAACCAAATAGTGGCGCATTGTTATATATACATTAGATATATCTTGGGCTTGCGGGTAGGTTGAGTATTACTTGCTGTACTGATTTAAATTAATGGCGATGGCGGTACAAATATCTTGAGGAAACCAACTGGTGGCGCATTGTTATATATATGTAGGTGAGGACATTCTCTGCTTTTTGCAAAATGTGGATTATGCTATTATCAAACCGATCACATTTCGTTGCATTTTATTCAACTAAATCGATGTGTTCACTTTATTCTACTCTGATATATCTTATTCGTACTAATGGTCCCAGATGACGCTATGCACTAGTAAGGCGGTGATTTAATGAAACTGTTTGTACTGTGTACGTTTGTATTATTCAGACGCTTCTCGGAGTCATTAAGGTATCTGCGCAAACAGCTTCGATATAGGTCTATAGATTGTAAAAACAACTCTGAAATGTAAGCGATTCGCCGTGGCTTCGTAGCGACTTCGAAAATTTTATTAGTGATGCACCAAATATGAACTTCATATTACAGGTCCAAAGGGCGGCAAAGCCCCCTACATTTTTACTAACAAACGTGAAAAAATTAACAGATGGGGTTATAATAAAATCAGTATAAAGGACCGCACCCCTCTAACTTTTTGCTGGTCCCTTCCACTTTTGAAGAACTTGCAACACCACTGTTATATTATGTACTTTAAATTAACTAAATGGGTTAGTCTGAATTTATTCGGGCACATAATTAACACGTTAGAGAATGAAACTGCTTCAGGGCAACGCTATGCAATGATCACTAAACGGAAGTTTAATTCAGTGTATTGTATCACGTTCATCTGATTGTCTGCAGTTGTTACTTTTTCGCCTTATCGGGATTCAGACTGATTATAGCAGCAGCACGACAGAAATTTTCGTCAATTTTCTCCCAATTCTTGCATATTTTCGCCAAAATTTTGCATATTTTCGCCAAAATTTTGCATATTTTCGCCAAAATTTTGCCATTTTCGCCAAAATTTGGTCTATTTATGCCAAAGTTCTCCGCGCGTCTTGGGCGCGGGGGGAGGTTGCTGCTGCGGAGGGTCAGGTGGATCAGGCTACCGCTCAGGTGGGAGTGGTCACGCCCGAGGGGGATCGAGCGTCAGGGGTTTACTTCTCCTTTCCCTCCTATGAGCATGTACAATAAACGATACAGTACCTCCCCACACCCACCGATTGCATGATCTCCACCCTCCGAAGCACCCACTATCACCCATAAGACTTCACTCCTCTTGCATGTATGTTTGTTATATTGGGTGAGCATTTTAGCCAATCAGTTTTTAGTGTACATAACATGTCGATAAGCAGTATTATTATTATATATATACCAAGATATGATTTACCAATATTGGTACGTTACACCAGTACTTATGCGGCGTTCACGTTGTAATGTCCCCAACGTTTGGAACCTACGTATATCACACAGTGTCAGGCACATTGTTGACAACAGGGTGTCTTAGACATCCCCATGTTTTTAATAAATTTTTTCAAAGTTAGGTAGTTACGCGTATTACCACTTATCGACAGTGTCAGGCACACCGTGTGTTCTGGCAGTTTTATTGACAGTGTTGGGAAATATTCGAGCAATGTTCATATGTGCTAGATACAAATATCGTAAATTAAAAAAAACTACACAGGACAGTTGACTAATAAACCGCATTATCTACAGACGGTGTCCGTTATAGCTAATTCGCACCAAATTGGAAGCTAAGGGTGTGTACGATACTGTCAAGAAAAAATGTAGTGGCTAGGGTTGTGTGGTACACCTTCGGTAATTGATTTACAGTATGGGTGTCATCCTGACTATCTATACGGTAGGGTCGCGACTACAGGGGGACAAAAGTTCCAAACAGCGAGGACGTTATAACTTGAACGCCGCATTATCGCAACAAGTCAGCCACATAAGCTCTAGGATGTAACATTTAGGAGTGCTAGAAACACATCTGTGCCGCAACAAAAATTCATCTATTCTCCAGTATCTGTTTATCGCAAAGGTAAATTGATCCGAACAGCAATTGTTGGATACAACTATCAAATTGCAGTACGGTTATCTGACGGTAAGTAATACGTTTATATAAGTATTAAAGGCCCAAATCAAACTGAGGGACGTAACAATATATTCCTAAAAAGTACGGTTTAGTGCGGAGGTTTGAAAGCTGTGCCCCACCGACCCAGTGTTACGCTTAGAATAAGGCACATTTGAAAATCATAGCTTAGGCTACGGCACAAAATTAGGCTCAGTATAACTAGGGCGGCACAGCCTGCATATAGCTTACGCACTCAGCTTGGCTTTGGGCCTTATAAATTATTAAAGACGCTCAATATATACATGGAGTCAAATTACTTTATGTCAGTTAATTGTAGTAAAATATTGAGCATAACCGAGAACAGTATCACAGACAGTTTGTTTATAAGTTATAAAATTTCGATTACGGATCACTTATGTCATGTAGGAAATGCATAAGCTAAAATGTGGAACAAAGCCTTTTTCGATTTAAGGATGAAGGTTAACAAGCGTTTATTGAGGTATTACTTAATGGAATAATAAGCATACGCAATAAATGGGATACTTTATGTGTCTGCCTATTTAGATCATTCGGAAATTGGGATTAGGGCATGAAATGACATAGGACAATAAATTTCAAAACTTAAATATACAAAGTGTCAGCAAGTGATGAAATCCCAAATACCGTCGCACGAGTAAACTGAACAGCATAATTAGTAATTAGTTATGAAATTATATATGGCCAACACTATGAAATATCGCGGTATACTTATAAACACAACTGGGTATATTTATGCCAATGTTTTTGGCTCTAAATCTTCAACAAAATCTGTTAATCTGCTTAGGTATATATTCTTTACAAAAATACTTAAAATTCTTTTGCTTAATTTAGAGGACTAGAATCATTTGCATTGCTGTTACTTTATTATCGAATGCTATCCTTGAGCAGCCACAAGGTTTTTTCCGCGGTAATACTTGTAAATAGAACACAAATTTCTCAACATACCGTCTAATAGCTGAGTGATAAGCTTGGGTTATACACAATAATGCTATAATTATATGGAAGCGGTCAGTCATAGGCTCGAAAAAACTTGCAGCACGCAATTTCCAAGCTGTTGATTATTTTGGCTTATTTAGGAGTAATTTACAGCAGGAATATTAATTGATGAAAATATAATCTTAGTTACGGGGGGCTCAACTTATTACTTATATATATATTTGGATAAGAAGAATAACAAATAATAGGTCAGTGCTCGACACCATGTCAGTTTGTAATTACGATCCTGAGGCTTACATTTTTAGAGCATAGTTTACACCCATGTACATTAATTTTTTGATGGATTTATTGAAAGGTACTAGAAGTACCAGATAAATTTAAGGTAATATGAACATTAACTTAATATCAGTTCTGGGGTACCGGAAAGGAACAGAAATTCGCTAAAATTTAAAATTTGCCAAAAAACTGGAATATCCGGTCCACTGAAAAAATAAAAAACGACACTAGACTAGGTCCTTAGGTATATTTTGACATCACAAATTACAGATTTCATCTTACCTACAATTTCGTACAAGTGATAACGAAAATCCTGAATCGAACTGTTAATAGATTTCAATTTTTATTGATGATTCAACGTTATTAGTACTTCGGTAGTAACAATATAAAAAGTAATTTCGGTACAATTCATTGATCCATTCCACACAAATTCTGGTTAAGAATAATATAACGTTTACATAAAGTAAAATGGCTACAAATATGAGTTAACAGTAGAAATAAGACGCTGTGTAATTAAGTTTCTACCCCAGTATCGCTAGAAAATGTCAAGAGAAACATTTTGATCCATCGGTGAAACCTATCCGACCATCCGCTGCTGAGTTATGACGATTAAAGGTACACCGTCAATCATTTGCACAACTAACTGATCTTAATTAAATGATGCATGGCCCTACTGCCTACGACAGTTATGATAATTACAGACAGATGCGTCCCAGCAGCCGTCAAAACGGAACTTTAAGTATAGGTGTCGAAGCTCTGTCAGCTTGGGTGGGTGGAGGGTTAGGTCAGTGGGAGGTGTAATTTTCTAAATTTTTAGGAACTCAAAATATTCTCTAATTTTGCTAATTTTTCCCCAATTTTTGCTGATTTTCTATAAATTTTTCGCAATTTCGTCGTTTTTGCCAATTTTACCCTAATTTTTACCGATTTTCACCCTGTTTTTGTTAAAATATTTCCCTAGGGAAAGAGACAATGTAGATTTGGCGTGAAGGGGGTCCAACCCTTAGGAGGGGTAATTCCCTACCTCCTGACGTCGCCTATGACTTTAATGAACGTGATTTCAAAAACCAAAGCAATGTCAAAACAAGAACTGTATGTATCCGGATGCTTAGCTATAGTAATAAAAAAAATTCGGTCTGACTCGCTTCTTATCTTTCTGCAGGAACGTCTAAGCAAGGCAGCTGAAAGCGGGTTTGCTCTCTTTCTAATTTATCTTTATTAAAGAAAAAGGTTATTTTATAATTACTTTTTGTACAAATGAATAATCTATGTATTACTTCGATAGCGCGTAAAACAACCGTATATTCACCACCACAATGTATTAATTCAGAAACTATTGGAAAACATGCGTTTTGACCGGGGCTTCGAACTATCAGCTTGGACATAACCAAATGTTTTTCAAAGGTGCAACTCGGAGACTATATGTCTGGTATAAAATACTACTATAGGTTATCCTTCTTTACCATTCATTTGTTGGTTTAATACAAAAATGGTGTATTTCCGTGAGTTTGATACACTCAATTCCCAACATATTTGGGAATAAGACTTTAAGTTTAAGTTTATAAACGCGAAATTCTGGCAAGGGTGCTTGGTATATTGTTTCAGATGTGTCAAAGGTTGTACTCAAGTTTATAATTACATTTTTTCTATGTAGACGAGACAAATTTTAGAATTTAGAAAAATATTTTAATAATATATATCCATGCTCATTTCTTTATATTTTAGCTAACTCGCAGTATATTGGACGGTGTGTAGCGTTTGCAAGTTTGAAAAAGACGATAAACTATGTGCTTTTAACTGATAGTGGAGGGTTTGTTTGCCTTTATTTTTTTCTTTAATTTCGTTCGTGCTGCATTTACCAGTGCTGCTAGAACAACATAATAATATATGTGATTTATATAAATCTCTAAAAATTGTAGATTTACAATTTATAGATATATAATTATTTATGTAGTATTGGTTTATAGATTTATAATTCACTATTTATAATTAAATATTTGTAAACTTTTCATATTAAGCCAGTTACACATGTAAAATTAAGCAAATGTTTCACTTTCATAAGTGCAATGCGTTATGGTTGCACGATTTTGTTACGTTTTTGCAATACTTCAACGATAAGTACTTATCCACTAAACGCTTGATCCAGATCTTTAAACTATACCGAAAACAGAATTCTATGAAATTTATCTAATTAACTGCAAAGCACATCATTATATTTTTTGGAAGTTTAGTTCAACATTTACTGAAATATTAAAAAAATATTGTTGAAGAATTTTTTCGGGTTTTCAGTAATTTTTTTAGATTTTTCTTGATTCTTATAAATATTTCCAAAAAAATAACTGGGCTCTTTTTCACTTATTTATTTGCAGGTGAAACTTGATTTAATTAGTATTGAACTAACTTAATTCAGTGAGGATTATCGTAATTGCAAATCAAGCTCATAACACATTTTTAATTCATAAATCAAACAAGAAAACAAAATATATATCTTTGGCACACATGAATTAAATTTTGTCTTTACTCAGCTTATTGTTTTCCACTAGACTGCGCCGCCACAAATACTGTCTGCGTGGTTAATTACTGTTTCGTTATATATTGAGACACTTTTAAACTAATGATTTTAAAGGCCTTTACGACCTCAATGGGCTTTGTAGTAACTACATGGCTTGATTGATACGTCCATATCCTCATAGATGTTACGTTAAAACAGTGTACAATAACTAAGCACCAGCAGTGGCGAGATCCCAAATACCGTCGAAAATATTAAATTCGACAACGTAAATTGCCTAAAACTTTTGTCTTTTAAAAATATGGGAATCAAAAGGTGGACCAGTAGATTATAATGCCCAAATAGAAGGAACAAGTATTTGGTGCAATCCAAAGAATTTAAAATTCAGGCCTGAAAAAAATGGGTTGTTTGGATCAGCTTGCCAACAAGGGAGATAGAAGCAGAGGCTTTTATACCTCTGTGTGTGAAACCTACGTGTGAATTTGTACAGGATGATGAAATGAAAGTTAGCAAATTTAGAAAGTATGTAACGTGAAGTTGTGAAAATAGGGTATTCCAGTGGCAATAGGTCAAAATGTGAAACTACGTATCCAAACCCTAGTTTATGACAGAATAAACACTTTGCGCCTTCACCAATATCGATACGACCAACCTTTGTTGAGTTATGACTGTCACCGGATTTATCTTTATTAAATTTTTAAGGCACAACTATTAATACCAATACTGTAGTTCTGAAGAATTATATAATACAACGCTATTGGAGTTGGGAATGAGTAACACCACCCCAACCCTTTCCTGTATGATGTACCTACCGCTCTTCTTACGATAAAAATTTCTGGACAAAGCAAAGACCTTAAAACGTCACTGCAGTTTCAGACAGATTGAACTTGATAGGGATTTTATACCTTAAAACTACGATTTAAGATATAAAATATTCATAACTGCTTGTCAAGGTTGATATTCGCGTCAGACATCAGTTTTCAGTGTAACAATGCTGTGTGTTCAAAATTTCACGCCCAGATTCATTAAATTAGCTACATGGGTGTATATAGACGACAGTGCAGCATCGTTACCTCACTGAAAGTAAAGTCCATGTTTATGCGTGAATTGTGTGTTTAAGCTGTGCTCACTATACTTTTTATAAATGGCAACCAAGGTGTATATTTCTTTCTGTGTGAGGAAAACGATAACTTTATAGTCAGGAATGCAGTAACAGAGAGACGGGCGCGCTGGCCCTTCTCAGGCGGCCCCGCTAGTATTCCCAACGCCAACCCAATTTTGCTAGTGTACAGCGCCACAATTTATAGTTAACCTATTTGGGTTATTACATGGATGGCCTTATTAGTGTTTTTCCATTATGTTACAAAACAAATTGTGCTTCCGACGAACAATTAACTTGACTATTCTGTCTGAAATATTTTAGGTGTTCTTCGGACACTCAGTTGTTATCACGATTTGTTAATGATAAAGCGACAAATATGGCATATGCCACGTTGACAATGTTTCGACTCAACGGAAGCAATCGATTCAGTTTACAGTGTTCAATTGAACAATACTACCCAATGGATTTATGCCGATCGGTATTAATTTTTCTTCTATCTGGTAGCGAAGTGTAATTCCATGGATACAGTGAATATTTCCATGATATTGCTCTATTGTCGATATAAGATTTCATATTTTGATTTGCCATAACGTTTTAGTGATATTTGAGCAACTGACCACGTTTAAAAGAAATCAGAAGCAACGAATGTCTGGCAAACTGTTCATTAAACTAAGAAACTGGCTGAATTATAAAGTGAATCGATTGCCGATCACCTTACACCGGCATTAGGAGGATTGCCAGTGCCGCCCAACTTTCAGTGCGGTTTAATCATTCGCGCAAGTCTATGGATTCGATTGTCGGGACAACAAATGCAAAGGAAAGCTACATACCACCGCAGCCGACTTAAATAATCTACAAAATTTGCCGAATACAAAACAATGATTCTAGATCTTGAAAATTTTAAGCGAAAATTATAACGCTAGAGACCATCTAAAATTCCTGAGTATCCTAAACAGGAAAAGAATTTAGTCCTGCATTCTCTTCATATTTTAGGGTAGACTTTTTCGCTTCTAGGGTAGACAAACGTGCAGTTTTGTTTAATTTTTACGCCAAATAAGTATAATTTTGTATTGAGTATCTTACCCTTCTTCTGCTTTTCCCTGACTTTCGTAAACATTTTATAACGTTACCATGGAATACCACAGAACGGCAAAATGCTGGCTGGAATATTGAGGGCGCGGGACGAAACCTTAAGCCTTATACGAACACCTGGATGTTCCGATCCAAATTATTCTGACTTTTGGCGAAAGTCAAAGAAAACAGCACTTTTGTCAACCACATAAAGGATGTAAAACGACGCGAACGTGAGCCTAGGTATCCAATATCAGGCCCATGTCACCATTAACGGCCAGGCAGTATAAAGTTATAAAAACAGCTTAGAGCCTGGAGTTGGGGGCATTCCTCGACTTAGGGTTAACCGTTGGTACAAGGCTCTTATATATAGGGCGCTATATTATGATACATGCTCATAGGGGCGAGGCTCCCCCTTCTCTTTATTATCTCTTCCCGAGGCTCTCGGACGCCTTCCTTCTCGTGGCGACGCCGATTGCCTCCAATTCGCCAATAGGCAGTTCCATCCTCCCATCCTCTCTACCCCGTCGCCGAAAGCGTGCGGAAAATTTTGGGAAAAACTGGTGCAAAATTGGTCAAAATCGATGGAAAATCATCAAAGATCGGCTGAAATCAAGAAAAATTTTGATTCCTAAAAACTCTAGAAAATTTATCCCCCTGATACAGCTCCTGCCGACCGGATGATCCCCCTCTAAGCACCCGCTATCTCCCCCTTCACCTGGGTCTTCGGAAATCGTGCGTGTACGACCTATATATAGAGCCCTATACATATAGCTTAGGTTAATTCTTAGGGTTAACCTTAATATATCAAGAGCGACATACCATACGTTTCATTTCCGCCTTTAAAATTTAGATTTTTCCAACATCGTATATAACGTGGATTGGCGTCAATGTCGCAGTCGTCACTAAGGGTTCGTAGTTAACTCTTGATATCATCTAGCATCATTAGATTACTGTTAATTTACTGTTTATTGTGCCCTTTACATCGTATATGATATAGCGCATGGCATTTTAGGATCGCTGCCAGAGCAAGACTTGTGGATATAACCTTTCGCGTAAAATGTATCACAATACTGGCGAAACAACACTCACAGCGTATCAATTAAACGTTCGCGATGAACCCTTTAGAAGTAAGCTGATGTCCCTTTCAACGTATGGTATATTTTGGTTTATCGGGGGGGTCGAGATGCACTGACCCCAACAGTTTCTGGGGGGGGGGGTAGCTCGGACTCCCCTCCCCCAGTTTTTTTGAGAAGGGGTAGGTCGGACCGCCACCCAATTTCTGGAAGGGTCGGCTTATAAGCAGCTGCTGGTTCAACCGACCCCACCCCAGAAGTTGGGGGGGTCCGAGTCACCCCCTAGAAACTGGGGGTAGTGCATCTTGACCCCCACCCCCAGAAACTGGGGGAGGCAGGACGAAAGCGCCCGTATTATCAAACGCGGGTTTACGTGCGAGTGCAGGGAAGTATCATACTCTTCCCTAATGCACTCTTGCCCGAAAATTTATTTAACATTTATTTAATCGAGTGATAGTCTAAATTTTTATTAAACAGTTTTAACGTCATTTTTACCTGTCTTTAATTGAAAATTATTCAAATTGGGTTTAGCATAAATGCATTTGATTTTGATTTCACCTGCACCATTTATGCAATCCAGCTAGTTCATTGCTGAAAATCAAATCGTTAAAGAAAGCTATAAATTTAATCGTGCTAAGGCATTATCTACAGTTGAAGGTGTCTGTTTATTAGCCGAACAAGTTGGAACAAAATTTAAAATTATTTGCATTGTTAGCTTCGAAAAACACATTGTAGATTTCATATATTCAGAAACTCAGTATTTCGTACGACTAAAAGCTATGCTAGTCCTGTGAAATAATTATCTTCGTAAACGTTATACTCTTGCGACATCAAATATATATATAAAATTACCAGCACTACAGTTTGGCTGAATATTGCGATCTTTTTTGTCATTCAATACAAAATATTTCAGAGTACAAGGCAGTGCCGTGCAATTATCTACGTGAGCCCACATTATTGCTTCTTAGCATTCTGCTAGCAACATTGGTCGGACTCTTCATTTTATCTTGTTCCTTATCAGTAGCAAATTTTCCTTATTTTTCGCTTCTAAGCGCTGGCGATGTTTACTGCTATAATTCGTGTCATTGCAAGAGGTCCTTTACAACTGACCGAACACCTTACATGCTTAACTACGCTCCTTCTTTGACATCATCAACTAAGACTTCAGAGACACCGAACACTTCACTAAGTAAAAAACAATTATCAAAATTTGCCGAAGGATCTCATATAGAGAAAGCTATGTTTGGATCTGAATTGATCAATGATAGTCCAGATTTGATTAGTACTATCAACTTGTTGCTTACGAGTGATAAAATGGTTTTGGCTACTGGCAGCGCTCCTGTCGATTTTGATAAACAAAAGATGTTAGTGCCGAGATCAGATTTGGTTCCCTTTAACGCGCAATGGGATATGTGGTGCACTACACTTCCCACAAGATGTATAACTCAAGCTTATACGTGTCGTCAATTTCCTAACTCTACAAATGCCGTTGCCACCTGTGGTCCTAATTGTGATGAAAATACAACGTTGGAATATGTATCTTCACGTAATTTACACACCTACAACACTCAAGATAATATAAAATCAGTCAGAAAACGTTATCAGACGGAGATCCAGAAAAACGCTAATTATGTCAACGTAACCAATACGTTGGGTAGTTTCCATGTTTTAGAGCAGTTTTCTCAAAATCCGACGGTGTGCACTAATAGTGATCAACTTCAGCTAACAGATGACACTACGTCAAGTGGTGTCTCAAAACATCTCATTCACTCTTCCGATATTTCTCAAATTCCGCTACAGTCTGCTACACGGTTATCACAGTTGGTTCCAAATATCGAAAAACAAGATGTGAGTGCAATGATTGTTCCGAAATTTTCATGTGAATTTACGGCATTAGCCACTAGCAAATCAAATTTTCGGAAAATGATTCACGTCGACATTCCTGAAATCGGCATCGGAGCTGACAAGGGCTGTGTACTTGGTGGCCGTTATTCTTCTTCATCTACTTTAGTATCTTGCCCAGATTTACAGTCAATATTCGAGCAATACCCTGAAATGAAGACAGTTTATTATGAAAATTGGAATTCAGAAACTGAGAACACCAAAAATATTGAAAAATATAATAGAACCCCATCGGACAACAATATGAACGTATTGGATTTGGATAGGAATTACAATGAGAAAGACGCTGCAGCCAAAACGGAACTTGGTTGTCTATCCGAAGTCGAGAATGCCTTAAATTTCGATTCATCATCAATAACTAACCGATCACAACGCAGCGATACATTATGCGACAAGGCTAGAATACAGCTAGCCTTGCCTAATGAAATTTGTACGCCCAACTGCTACCGCACAATAATTACTAAAACCAGCCGTTGTTGCCCCAAAAATAGTATTGCGGGTGACGGTCTGGCTTATGACACCTTTTTAAACCACTACGAGGAACAAAAGGAAAATATTGAAAATATCAATGTTGCCTCAGTTGCCCCTAATACCTTACAATTGCAAGATAACAATATCAGCGGCGCTAACGATTGGGTTTGTACGGAATCGCCAAATGGAAAGGTAATACGATTGGTTTTTATCCAGAGCATGCCATTTCGATAGCTTTTAGTTTCTGTTATGAAAACTATACAAACATCACGGTATTGATTTTCAAAGTATATATAGGCAGCACCAAACGTTCAATACAATCACAACAGTTCAATGGCTCAAATCGAGAGAGGTCCCAAGTGGTTAAGATGGGACAAATTTTGCTCATTCTGAGCAAATTCGGCTTAGTGATTTTTAGAGTTTTTCAATATACAGGTACAAATTTGGTACCAACTATAGTAAAGAATCTCGGAATTGATGAAATTCATCTAAAATAACACAATTTCAATGAGAAAAGGAATGAGTTTCCCCGAATACAAATATTTTATAGGCCTTTTCGATTATACCATAGGCCGAAAAATGTCAATTTTGAAGATACAGAAATAATTTTGGTTTCATTCAATTCAGCTCGACGAGGCGGCTCAGAAAATATCTCTTTCGCTCGGTTTATTGCATTTTCTTATTTTTTTGGATTCCCAATGGTCCCTCTAAGCACACAAAATTTTCGAAAAATTTTTTCCTTCAGTCGAAAAATGCAAAAATGAGCTGGTCTGTTCATTTATTAACAACTTAGACTAAGCCTTTACTTAGCTTAAGCCTAAAAGTCATTAACCGATTTAGCTGATTTGTACACCATTCGTGTCAGCTCGTCAATGTGGTTCGAATGTTGTCTAAGATTATACATTTATCGAGAAAATTTTTTTCGAAAATTGTGAGTTCGTAGAGGGACCATTCGAAACCCCACAAAAATAAAAAAATAAATCGATATTTTCTTAACCGTCCCATAGAGAGGAGTCGAATGGTAGTAAAACTAATGTTGTAAATTCAAAATTGACCATTTTCGGACTGGTGGTATAACCGAAAACACCACTTTTTATTTTATTTTCACAGCTATGTGTTGATGACGAAATTTTCAATTACAAACAAGTTTGCTATTTTGGGAAAAAGGGACAGTTTATGTATAAATTTTGTAAAATTCCGTGTAATAATACTACCTACATATTGTTTTAACATCGATCCGATCCACTTGTTGCCTTAAGAAAAATACATCACTTCAGTATAAAACGTAGAGCCCAACTAACCCTATGGGGCGTTGCGTTGCTTACTGCTAAAGTAAAGTGCAATAAACAAGCTTTTCGACGCTTTTACGCTTAAATAATATGGTTCTTCATTCCGTGGTATAATGGGCTTAATTATAAAACTTTTTGCGTTTACATTAATTTACATTTTATAATATTTGCTTCAACAGGACTATTGACGTTCACATATTGAATCCAAAATTGTTTTGGTGTTCCTTTACTTTTTACAGTTTAAGTTTTCTTCACAGCTATGCGATCAATGTATATTGACACAAAAGATACCATAATATAGTTTTGATGAACTACACATCATTTAAATGATATTAAACAGTAATCAATGTGTTTTAGGGACAATTAAATCAGGACTGTCTGATGGACGCGAATATTGATCAAATCTCTGACAGTGACAGTTACTATACAAATGCGGCTTTAAAACAAGATAACTTGAATGAGTTTTTAAGATACAGGCAGGCTCGACAGCACGATGACAATGTAAAGCCAAATATTGTGGAAGTCTCGCGAGATACTAATAACTTCTCAAAATATGGACAAATTTTGAGCGTTGTATCAATACCTACGAGTGATGATGAGGCAAATTTGGATGAACATAGTAGCTACATAGGAGGACATGATTTGGATAAAGATATGGCAGAAGGATCATTGGATCAAAGGGAATGGCCAACCAGTGAAACGTCGATGTTATCGAGAAAGAACTTTTCGAAAACTGCAGATCAAATCCATGTTCTAGAAAACACTTGTCCAACGTCAGCACTTGGGCTCACGAAAGAATTCCACTCATATCCTAATGTGGCGGAACACCAAAAAATGAATTCTGGACGTAGCCCAAGCAATCATGACGATACTGATATTGTTGCCAGCCAAATTTCAAGAACTCAGCTGAGCTTAGAAAAGAACCATGCGGGATTCCCTGCACCCTCCGAAGTATTATTGCCTCGTCGGTACTCGAAAACGTTGACCAACAAAGAAACGACTGTCGGCAAGACACTGCGCACTATGCTGAGTTTCCGAAGTAACATCAAAAACTTTTCAATATGAATACGAATTGATAATATATGGAGAAATAAATGATTTTGACTGCGTTACACCAGCTAAGCTTTAGTACTTTCGCTTACGTAGCGCATCACAAACAAAATCCCGAATTGCCATTTGTATTTTAAAATATTTAACCATTTTATAACATATAAGCTCCCATGTTTTAAACAATAGCTCAAAGAGATTTATTGTGAGCATAGGTACTAGCATTTTCTGTGCAATCCATAATTTATTCGCCGCCGTATTACTAAAAAATTAAGTGTCTTCATAAATTAAGAAACATAGCTAACCTCAAAGCAAGATGACTGAAACAGCATATGAACATTTATTTTTAATACACATAATTCACATGAAGGCTAGGTTCATATTTTGGACACCAGGGATTCTAATTGGGACATTAGACTAGACACTAGTAACGGCATTAACGAATCTCTATTAATTATATAAACCAGAGCTATCGTTCGTCGATATGTGTCTCAGGAACTTGTACCAGTATGTGGAATACCGCGTGTTCACGACTTCATTGTAAACAATATATATAGGAATTTAAACGAGAGTGCAATAGCAAAATTAGCAGCTAACTACAAAAGTTCAAGCTCATTAATCTTGGGATGTATCTAAGTATATGGGCAACAAAAAACTAACGAACTCATGCCCGATTCTATAAAATAAAACTTTTATATTACAGTATATTTAAGCTAAAAATAACAGTTAAGTCTTTCGGCTCTTAAAAGTGACATGGGTCACTACATATCTTCAAAATACAACGGTTTGTCAGAAGGTTTTAAAACATTGGAACAACTTGTACAAATACCGGATTTGAATAATCTGCAATGGTTTGTGTAATGTCAAACTCCTTGCGCAGTTTGGATGGCACTTTTGAATGCCGGTTGCTTGAAAAAAAGATAGATCCGGGAGACTGAAAATAAAATGAAAACTTCAAATATGTGCCCCGAATGTGTTGTACACAAACCATGATGTAATGACACAAATGTTGCATATATTGATGTGCGCTTGGCTCAGTATCCATACCCTGACGTTCTCCCTAATTTCTAAAATAAATCAGTTAAATGCTGAGTAGCTTAATGAATTTTGCACTTAATGCATAAAGCTTAATACAACCAAAACAACAAGCCACTAACTTAAGTTAATTGTAAGCCAGCATGAATGTGTGAGTATAGTTGGGCTTAAAGTAACAGCCTGCGTGGGACTTGACCCAAGTAAGTTTTTATAAATATTAATGGAAACATTTAATTACTGGAGCTATGATGTTATTTACAATAATTTTATTGTCAATGCGCAACTCCGACAACAAACGGTACAAAAGCCCAATTATTAAAAAACTCAGTTTTCTGACAATCCACCGAAAAATCCATATCGATATTTAGAACTATCCCGGCTTTTTAAGGTTCAGCGACCTCCGAATATGTTTAACATTCCTTGCAAAGGACATCAAGTCTTTGTCAAATATCAACAGGTATTAAATTTGACCAGCATTTCTTATAAATGACGAAAATTTTGGCCAACCCGATTTTTTTAAAAATTCTGGCAATGGGTTTTGTCCCTAATTATATTTACATGCTGCCTTCAGTAGAGTTTGCTTAAATGCTTACTATTTGGAAGTAACAAGAACGGCCTCGGTGAGAGCGATGACTGACGGCTAATGATATCCCTAAAGGAAAGAACTACAAATGCAGTTTATCAGATTACTTTTAACTAACTATTCGATTTTTGCACATTGATTCATCCGATTATATGTAACTGGGGTTATCATTATTGTCACCGTGGTCTATTTCACCAAAATTTGAAATAATGTTTACAACGGCGATCGCAGACACACTAAACTTAATACTATTTTATAAATACAAGTTTGCATTATGAAACAATCGATTTTTGCACATTGATCCATCTGATTATATGTAACTGGGGTTATCATTATTATCACCGTGGTCTATTTCACCAAAATTTGAAATGTTTACAACGGTGATCGCAGAAACAGTAAACTTAATACTATTATATAACTAATGAAGCTCGCTTGCGAGCCAGAATTCGAGTGGTGAGAACAATCCCCCGAAATCTGTTGTAGAAAGCACACACAAACAAAGCCTACATACAGTACGCAGGTGCAGCATTATGTAAACCGTGAGTGATGAGTCATAGTTACGCCCGCCTCTTTTGATAGCCAACATATGCAATAGACAAAACATCATACAACGAGTACAAAACCAATTAAAATTAACTAAAAGTTTAATAATTCCATTAAACCCTAAATTGACCATGAAAAGAACGTTAAAGAATTCAAACCGACACTTGAGAAAAATCTCATTTTTCATACCAAGTATGCAGCAGAAGTGTGCAAAATATTAGCCACACAATATTTTTGGAACTCGCAATCAGCTTGTTGGCCCAGAAAACCCCATATCCGACATTGCATCAAAATCCGCCCAACGCTTATCGAGATCCAGGTGCGGCAGACACACACAGACAGGACCTCCTCAACCCCCCCTCCAGAGCCAAAATTGAAAATTCTCGTTCCACTCGCTCGCTTCGCTCTCTCATTCCACTCGAATTCAAATACAAGTTAGCATTACAAAACAATCGATTTTTGCACATTGATTCATGTGATTATATGTAACTGGCGTTATAATTATTGTCACCGTGGTCTATTTCACCAAAATTTGAAATAATGTTTACAACGGTGATCGCAGACACACTAAACTTAATACTATTTTATAAATAGATGTTTGCATTATAAAACAATCGATTTTCGGTGCTGCCTCATACTCGCGGGTGTCTGGAATCTTTATGGTCGCGTCTCAGTATTAACTCTAAGCACCGCCTGCATTTAGCAGCTGAACGCTAACAATCTCTTCAGACCTGAACATGTTAGGGTTCGTAAGAGCAACGGTATACTCAAAGGAAGATTTTGAACGGTCACATTTGGCTTTGACTAAGCCGAACTAAAGTTAATAATCGTCCATACAAACGCAACATAGTTTCACCTTCTGGGTTTGGTAACACAGTTTATTTAAAAATATATATTGGGCTTGTGCGTTCAAAAACCTCGTCACTGAGGCACCTAGTTCATACTCTTCAGCTTGAAACTGAGCAGTTAGATCAATCGGTATACTGTCGTACTACAGTAAAATTTGAAATTAATGTAATAAATTTAATATTATCCTTTAGGAGATAACATTTTCAAACATAAAAGTCACAAATGTACCATAGACTAAGAACTAGGTTGGCTTATCCAGATTTTCGTGTAGAAATTTTTGAGCCCACGGGTACCCGCGAAAAGTGGATGTTTATAGCCACTAGGCCTCTACATTTGGGTTCACAGACTTTTTCAGGGCCTCGAAGCACGCAAACTGTAAACCTATATCAGGGCTCTCGAGTTACATCATTATTGACTGTAAACTATTTTTACGTTAAATTTCAATTTGTTTTAAATTTCCCGAGAGTGAAATTCGTTGCCCAGGATACATGTCGTAGAAAATCACCAACATCCGTCGCCCACCACCTTACCGTCCAACTAGCTGCCTTAAACGAAATATATCCCGCAAAGAATATCGTGAAATTGATGAGCACCTTGTTCCATGATCGTTGCCACATCACCGAATGCACAAATTGTTGACTTTTTGGTCGGATACCTAGCACCAAGCCTTTTACATAGCACCCCCCAAGTGAAACGAATTATCTCTTTTTGAAACAGCGCTCATTTAAAGAAATAATTTAGTATTTCGATGATATCCCGCAATGCCACTAAATAAAACCGCTTAGTTATTTCGAAATAGGGTGTAAAAAGAACCGCCAAGTTTTCAAGACGTCGCTGATTTAACAATGCCACTGTCTTCTTAATGACAAGCAGGACTGTCATCGTTTGCAGATACCTACTATTCACGGGTATGCCCGCTGCCCGATTGCACCAGCTAGTGGCGTGCTCAAGATTTGAGCATGTACCCGGTAGGGCCCACACTTACCCGTACTCGCGCGCAGCTCTGGGCTTATCAAATAGAATTTATATGCTGACGTTAACGCATATTTTATGGTACGTGAAACTAATGTTTTTGGGAGTATTTGACAAGAAGTAATTACCATCTCGATAATTTATATATGTGATATCTTGAGATTTAACTTTGTCTCAAGTTTATTGAGATCAACAAGTACCAAACATTGTAAAAAAAAAGTTGCCTGAGTATCCGACACGAACGCACCAGATGATTTTTTTCAACTGAAACACTAGTCCGGAATTTGGTTATCTCGTTCACACATTGGAAGCAACGCCATACTTTCTGAGTCTCACACCATAGTGGGGGAACACACATACTAACACGGTGGCCCTGCTCTTCAAGCAAATGTGTCACATAAAAATGTGTGAATTAAACATGTGGACTTTAAACTTAGCGTTATAATCAAAGCTTAAGTCTAATTGATCAGCTGTAAATGTACTTCCATCTTAAATCAGAACATATTGTATTATGCAGCACTGTGCGTTATTTTCACTATGTTACTTATTGTAATTACGCAGTCTTCCATATTCTTGTCATGAAAAAGAATCGCGTTGACTGACGCAGCTGATGTTACTACTGCTTTCCCAGTGTATATATTGATAAGGGATTAGACGACAACGTATGAGGCCAAAACTGGAAATAATCACGTATATGAAATTGCTGGATTTGTTATGTCGGATACATCTCTACTGAATGAGGCAGCATTAGGTATTCTATTAATACATTGTCCTTTATAGGACGATGTTATGCACACAGCCTGTAGTACAACTTCATAATCTGAAGGAAAACAACAAAATGAACCTGATAAATGAATACCATTATTTTTTATCGGAAAATAAGTATTAAAATCAATCATATTAATGTTAAAACAAACAGCATAATATTCTGAGTGAAAAGATGGTAGTCTAATCATGTCTCACTTTATTAAACTATATAAAGTTGTCGTTGCTCGAAACAATATGAACGGAAACCAGTATGTATTAAAAAGTTCTAGTATCATTCAAACGCAGAATGTATCAAATCAAAATTCGAATACATCCAGCCAATGTAAACTGTGACGATTATATATCAGGTCTTAATTATAAATTTCACCGCTTTTCAAAATAAGTGAGTCGATGCCATGTATATGAACGCTATTAAGGCCAAGATCAGGTCCATTATGTAAAGTACGACGGTATTTCACGCCAAACTATGCAACATGAGTGCACTACCTTTCCTCGTGCCGTACTTCTACGTAAAATTTTAGCGGAAGACGGTCATTTCTCGCATTCGTTAAACTACTAGTGTAGATCTATGAATGCGAATTGTAGCATAGTTCAATTTGTAATTTTGGTAAAATAAAAATTGTGTGAGTGCCTGCAAACAGGCAATATCGACTTGTTTTTTTAATATTAAAAACTCAAAGCCGTTTGGCTTCAACACCCAAAATCGAAACTATCTTCAGTTTTAACCATCTTTGTAACGACATAAATATACTGCAACAAAGTTACCCCATATTGTTTTGCAATGTGAACACCGAACTCATGAGCCGCCCAAATATATCATCATGAACATGAAGATATAATACGGTACGAATCAAACATCCCAGCGGTCTTAACAGAGTTAAATTCTGGGAAACCCGCATGGATTGAATGCTGCAACTGTATACTTTCAGCATGCATCATGATACATCAATATAATCCCAGCGCGCCACTCCTATGTTAAATCCTGGAAGAAACTAGAAATAGCAACGCATCACTGGCAATACGAACAGCTGACATTGTCAATAAACAACATGATATGCAATTTAGCATATTCAAGGAATACGCTTCAAATGTTATCACTAAACTTCAACCCGGTTTGACCCGACCCACAAGCATACACCTCAGCTCGACTTTACTCCAGCTGACCCCAATTATGCCTGACCCTACTGCCATCTTTAATTCTGAGGGTCTCAGTGTTAGTTTTGATAACTCAACTTTTGCTTCAAACTTTATTCAGAACTTGCGTTAGTAAAATCAAATATCGATACACCACGAATCAGTGCAATTCGCTGCAGTCAAATTGTAAAACGTCCACATATAGCCTTCTTTCCGGCGGTAATAGCGCAGCGTCGTTAAATTAACGTTAGTAGAGGCTTGCACTCTGGCACTGGTGGACAAATCCTGCCGCTCTTAGCAGCATTTCCAGATGGTCTCGAAACCAGCATACGACAAGTATCTGACGAAACAATAGCACAACAATCTTCACTCACCGTTTTCTTCGCGAATCATTGAACCAGCAGCGTTAGCTTGTCGTTGACAAATCATGAGCTGTCGAATTAGGTTTGCTCGTTCTCGCTCGAGACGTTCGATGTGACCACATTTGTCTGCGACTTCCTGAAAGATATTTTGAAATGATTACAACGGGATTAGCTATTCCCGAAATACTTACTTGTCAAATTGGAATGATCGCAAACAGCAGTTTTATTTCCTACTGTTATAAAAACAAACATTTTGAATTCACTTAGTTTCAAGAGTATTCGCCATCTCTTTCATGGATTCCGCCTAGCTTTTTTGCGATATGAGATTAGGCCAATGCTCCTTCAAAACGTTGCTTAGCAACCACATTTTCGAGCAGATTATATTGTATTATGAATATTTGTATGCGTATGGAGACGCAATGATGATTTTGTATGCACGGAATGGCACACTTCCCTTACATATGCTGTACAGTAGATCACTTCTGTATAGGAAAGGACGCTATTGAGACAATGGAGGATAGACGAAGAATTCAGTACTTAAACAATACGATGGGTTTAATTACTAAAACAGATGCCATGCGTGTAATGATTAAGTTGATTAGATTTAATGCTTTTATTTTTTTAATTTCGTAAGCAATTATTTGATACAGCTTAAATTATTACGTTTGAGGAAGCTAAAACATCTAACAAAGGGAATTGGCTGTTTGAGGCTTCCTTGTTTTTTGGAGCCTCTATAATACAGTCTCTAATGCTTTTAGCACAAATCAAGATTATATTCCAGTAGGGTCTTTTCAAAACAAGTTCAAATCATTAGAAAATCGATTAATATTTAGAAAATCGGCGCAGCTCGGGCCATATAATAATATTGTGAGTGGTTAAGAACACTTTCGGAACTACTGCAGTTCAAAGATAGTTAATTTCAAAAAAATATTTATATTAAACTAACATACAAGACACAAGTAAGTAACTTTATCGTAACAGGCTCCGGTTGTAAAGTTATTAGTTAGCAGAGACATTGGTTTAAATCCTGGAGAGTTGGGGGAGGAGGTCGTATTTTTTGATCATTTTTATATCCGCTATCCTGCAAGCAGATGTCAGTAGAGATTGAAAGTGAATGACGTCCCGATACAGTCAGGGAACATGTGTTTCCTTAATAGGCTTATGAATACTGTGATTAACCAAACATAAAAATCACTAAGTGTAAAAGCTTGGCTCGACTCCCACACAACCCGCAGTTTTCTTGATAAATTTACGTACCTGAGCAAAGGAACGCCTTTAGTACTGTGTGTTTTGAGTTACTCTAAAAATAACCTTACAAGCTTAGTTTTTTTATAACGAGATTGCTATTATGTATATTTCATTAAACGTCAGACTATTTCAACAATATTTCTGTACAGTTATTACTATTTCCCAAGTTATACCTATATCTGCATGTCATATGACAAAAGAAGGCTTTCAAGTAAATGAATTTTTCACCCCCCTGTATTAAACACAATTAGACACAACATGTATTTCAGTAGCATGAAAAATTGTGGTTACCGATGTAAGAAGATTATTTTGCTGTTTTAGCCAAGCTACTTGATCATCTGGAGGCTTGGAAATAGTAATAACTGTACAGAAATATTGTTGAAATAGTCTGACGTTTAATGAAATATACATAATAGCAATCTCGTTATAAAAAAACTAAGCTTGTAAGGTTATTTTAGTAACTCAAAACACACAGTACTAAAGGCGTTCCTTTGCTCAGGTACGTAAATTTATCAAGAAAACTGCGGGTTGTGTGGGAGTCGAGCCAAGCTTTTACACTTAGTGATTTTTATGTTTGGTTAATCACAGTATTCATAATGCTATTTAGGAAACACATGTTCCCTGAATGTTTCGGGACGTCATTCACTTTCAATCTCTACTGACATCTGCTTGCAGGATAGCGGATATAAAATGATCAAAAATACGACCTCCTCCCCCAACTCTCCAGGATTTAAACCAATGCTTGGCTAACTAATAACTTTACAACCGGAGCCTGTTTCGATAAAGTTACTTACTTGTGTATTTGTATGTTAGTTTAATATAAATATTTTTTTGAAATTAACTATCTTTCAAACTGCAGTAGTTCCGAAAGTGTTGTTGAACCACTCACAATATTACTATATGGCCCGAGCTGGGCCGATTTTCTAAATATTAATCGATTTCTTAATGATTTTGAACTTGTTTTGAAAAAGACCCTACTGGAATATAATCTTGATTGTGCTAAAAGCATTAGAGCCTGTATTATAGAGGCTCCAAAAAACAAGGAAGCCTCAAACAGCCAATTCCCTTTGTTAGATGTTTTAGCTTCCTCAAACGTAATAATTTAAGCTGTATCAAATAATTGCTTACGAAATTAAAAAAATAAAAGCATTAAATCTAATCAACTTAATCATTACACGCATGGCATCTGTTTTAGTAATTAAACCCATCGTATTGTTTAAGTACTGAATTCTTCGTCTATCCTCCATTGTCTCAATAGCGTCCTTTCCTATACAGAAGTGATCTACTGTACAGCATATGTAAGGGAAGTGTGCCATTCCGTGCATACAAAATCATCATTGCGTCTCCATACGCATACAAATATTCATAATACAATATAATCTGCTCGAAAATGTGGTTGCTAAGCAACGTTTTGAAGGAGCATTGGCCTAATCTCATATCGCAAAAAAGCTAGGCGGAATCCATGAAAGAGATGGCGAATACTCTTGAAACTAAGTGAATTCAAAATGTTTGGTCTTATAACAGTAGGAAATAAAACTGCTGTTTGCGATCATTCCAATTTGACAAGTAAGTATTTCGGGAATAGCTAATCCCGTTGTAATCATTTCAAAATATCTTTCAGGAAGTCGCAGACAAATGTGGTCACATCGAACGTCTCGAGCGAGAACGAGCAAACCTAATTCGACAGCTCATGATTTGTCAACGACAAGCTAACGCTGCTGGTTCAATGATTCGCGAAGAAAACGGTGATGAAGATTGTTGTGCTATTGTTTCGTCAGATACTTGTCGTATGCTGGTTTCGAGACCATCTGGAAATGCTGCTAAGAGCGGCAGGATTTGTCCACCAGTGCCAGAGTGCAAGCCTCTACTAACGTTAATTTAACGACGCTGCGCTATTACCGCCGGAAAGAAGGCTATATGTGGACGTTTTACAATTTGACTGCAGCGAATTGCACTGATTCGTGGTGTATCGATATTTGATTTTACTAACGCAAGTTCTGAATAAAGTTTGAAGCAAAAGTTGAGTTATCAAAACTAACACTGAGACCCTCAGAATTAAAGATGGCAGTAGGGTCAGGCATAATTGGGGTCAGCTGGAGTAAAGTCGAGCTGAGGTGTATGCTTGTGGGTCGGGTCAAACCGGGTTGAAGTTTAGTGATAACATTTGAAGCGTATTCCTTGAATATGCTAAATTGCATATCATGTTGTTTATTGACAATGTCAGCTGTTCGTATTGCCAGTGATGCGTTGCTATTTCTAGTTTCTTCCAGGATTTAACATAGGAGTGGCGCGCTGGGATTATATTGATGTATCATGATGCATGCTGAAAGTATACAGTTGCAGCATTCAATCCATGCGGGTTTCCCAGAATTTAACTCTGTTAAGACCGCTGGGATGTTTGATTCGTACCGTATTATATCTTCATGTTCATGATGATATATTTGGGCGGCTCATGAGTTCGGTGTTCACATTGCAAAACAATATGGGGTAACTTTGTTGCAGTATATTTATGTCGTTACAAAGATGGTTAAAACTGAAGATAGTTTCGATTTTGGGTGTTGAAGCCAAACGGCTTTGAGTTTTTAATATTAAAAAAACAAGTCGATATTGCCTGTTTGCAGGCACTCACACAATTTTTATTTTACCAAAATTACAAATTGAACTATGCTACAATTCGCATTCATAGATCAACACTAGTAGTTTAACGAATGCGAGAAATGACCGTCTTCCGCTAAAATTTTACGTAGAAGTACGGCACGAGGAAAGGTAGTGCACTCATGTTGCATAGTTTGGCGTGAAATACCGTCGTACTTTACATAATGGACCTGATCTTGGCCTTAATAGCGTTCATATACATGGCATCGACTCACTTATTTTGAAAAGCGGTGAAATTTATAATTAAGACCTGATATATAATCGTCACAGTTTACATTGGCTGGATGTATTCGAATTTTGATTTGATACATTCTGCGTTTGAATGATACTAGAACTTTTTAATACATACTGGTTTCCGTTCATATTGTTTCGAGCAACGACAACTTTATATAGTTTAATAAAGTGAGACATGATTAGACTACCATCTTTTCACTCAGAATATTATGCTGTTTGTTTTAACATTAATATGATTGATTTTAATACTTTATTTTCCGATAAAAAATAATGGTATTCATTTATCAGGTTCATTTTGTTGTTTTCCTTCAGATTATGAAGTTGTACTACAGGCTGTGTGCATAACATCGTCCTATAAAGGACAATGTATTAATAGAATACCTAATGCTGCCTCATTCAGTAGAGATGTATCCGACATAACAAATCCAGCAATTTCATATACGTGATTATTTCCAGTTTTGGCCTCATACGTTGTCGTCTAATCCCTTATCAATATATACACTGGGAAAGCAGTAGTAACATCAGCTGCGTCAGTCAACGCGATTCTTTTTCATGACAAGAATATGGAAGACTGCGTAATTACAATAAGTAACATAGTGAAAATAACGCACAGTGCTGCATAATACAATATGTTCTGATTTAAGATGGAAGTACATTTACAGCTGATCAATTAGACTTAAGCTTTGATTATAACGCTAAGTTTAAAGTCCACATGTTTAATTCACACATTTTTATGTGACACATTTGCTTGAAGAGCAGGGCCACCGTGTTAGTATGTGTGTTCCCCCACTATGGTGTGAGACTCAGAAAGTATGGCGTTGCTTCCAATGTGTGAACGAGATAACCAAATTCCGGACTAGTGTTTCAGTTGAAAAAAATCATCTGGTGCGTTCGTGTCGGATACTCAGGCAACTTTTTTTTACAATGTTTGGTACTTGTTGATCTCAATAAACTTGAGACAAAGTTAAATCTCAAGATATCACATATATAAATTATCGAGATGGTAATTACTTCTTGTCAAATACTCCCAAAAACATTAGTTTCACGTACCATAAAATATGCGTTAACGTCAGCATATAAATTCTATTTGATAAGCCCAGAGCTGCGCGCGAGTACGGGTAAGTGTGGGCCCTACCGGGTACATGCTCAAATCTTGAGCACGCCACTAGCTGGTGCAATCGGGCAGCGGGCATACCCGGGAAGAGTAGGTATCTGCAAACGATGACAGTCCTGCTTGTCATTAAGAAGACAGTGGCATTGTTAAATCAGCGACGTCTTGAAAACTTGGCGGTTCTTTTTTACACCCTATTTCGAAATAACTAAGCGGTTTTATTTAGTGGCATTGCGGGATATCATCGAAATACTAAATTATTTCTTTAAATGAGCGCTGTTTCAAAAAAGAGATAATTCGTTTCACTTGGGGGGTGCTATGTAAAAGGCTTGGTGCTAGGTATCCGACCAAAAAGTCAACAATTTGTGCATTCGGTGATGTGGCAACGATCATGGAACAAGGTGCTCATCAATTTCACGATATTCTTTGCGGGATATATTTCGTTTAAGGCAGCTAGTTGGATGGTAAGGTGGTGGGCGACGGATGTTGGTGATTTTCTACGACATGTATCCTGGGCAACGAATTTCACTCTCGGGAAATTTAAAACAAATTGAAATTTAACGTAAAAATAGTTTACAGTCAATAATGATGTAACTCGAGAGCCCTGATATAGGTTTACAGTTTGCGTGCTTCGAGGCCCTGAAAAAGTCTGTGAACCCAAATGTGAGAGGCCTAGCGGCTATATAAACATCCACTTTTCGCGGGTACCCGTGGGCTAAAAATTTTACACGAAAATCTGGATAACCAACCTAGTTCTTAGTCGATGGTAACATTTGCGGCTTTTATGTTTGAAAATGTTAATTGAAAGGATAATATTAAATTTATTACATTAATTTCAAATTTTACTGAGTACGATAGTATACCGATTGATCTAACTGCTCAGTTTCAAGCTGAAGAGTATGAAGCTAGGTGCTTCAGTGACGGAAAAATAGGTTTTCTGAAACCACAAGCCTAACATATATTTTTAAGTAAACTGTGTTACCAAACCCAGAAGGTGAAACTATGTTGCGTTTGTATGGACGATTATTAACTTTAGTTCGGCTTAGTCAAAGCTAAATGTGACTGTTTCAAAATCTTCCTTTCAAGTATACTGTTCGCTTTATGAACCCTAACATGTTCAGAGTCCGAAGTACAATTGTTAGCGTTCAGCTGCTAAATGCAGGTGGTGCTTAGAGCTAATACTTAGACGCGACGATAAAGATTCTAGAACACCTGCTAATATGAGGCAGCACCGAAAATCGATTGTTTTTATAATGCAAACATCTATTTATAAAATAGTATTAAGTTTAGTGTGTCTGCGATTACTGTTGTAAACATTATTTCAAATTTTGGTGAAATAGACCACGGTGACAATAATTATAACGCCAGTTACATATAATCACATGAATCAATGTGCAAAAATCGATTGTTTTGTAATGTTAACTTGTATTTGAATTTGAGTGGAATGAGAGAGCGTAGTGAGCGAGTGGAACTTAGAATTTTAAATTTTGGCTCTGTAGGGGAACCCAGGAGGTTGGTTGGTGTGTAATTTGCCGCATGGGATTCTTATAAAGCGTTGGGCGGATTTGATGCAATGTCGGATATGGGGTTTGGGCCAACAAGCCTTATTGCGAATTCCAAAAATATCGTGTGGCTAACATTTTGACCACTTCTGCTGCATAATTGGAATGAAAAATGAGATTTTCCCCCAATCTCAACTTGATATCTTTAAATGTCCTTTCATGGTCAATTTAGGGTTTAATGGAACTGTTAAACTTTTAGTTAATTTTAATTTGTTTTGTACTCGTTGTGATGACGTTTTGTCTATTCTATATGTTGGCTAGTCGAAAGAGGCTGGCGTAACGATGACTCATCACTCACGGTTTACATAATGCTGCACCTGCGTACTGTATGTAGGCTTTGTTTGTGTGTGCTACAACAGATTTCGGGGGATTATTCTCACCACTTGAATTCTGGCTCGCAAGCGAGCTTCATTAGTTATATAATAGTATTAAGTTTACTGTTTCTGCGATCACCGTTGTAAACATTTCAAATTTTGGTGAAATAGACCACGGTGATAATAATGATAACCCCAGTTACATATAATCAGATGGATCAATGTGCAAAAATCGATTGTTTCATAATGCAAACTTGTATTTATAAAATAGTATTAAGTTTAGTGTGTCTGCGATCGCCGTTGTAAACATTATTTCAAATTTTGGTGAAATAGACCACGGTGACAATAATGATAACCCCAGTTACATATAATAGATGAATCAATGTGCAAAAATCGAATAGTTAGTTAAAAGTAATCTGATAAACTGCATTTGTAGTTCTTTCCTTTAGGGATATCATTAGCCGTCAGTCATCGCTCTCACCGAGGCCGTTCTTGTTACTTCCAAATAGTAAGCATTTAAGCAAACTCTACTGAAGGCAGCATGTAAATATAATTAGGGACAAAACCCATTGCCAGAATTTTTAAAAAAATCGGGTTGGCCAAAATTTTCGTCATTTATAAGAAATGCTGGTCAAATTTAATACCTGTTGATATTTGACAAAGACTTGATGTCCTTTGCAAGGAATGTTAAACATATTCGGAGGTCGCTGAACCTTAAAAAGCCGGGATAGTTCTAAATATCGATATGGATTTTTCGGTGGATTGTCAGAAAACTGAGTTTTTTAATAATTGGGCTTTTGTACCGTTTGTTGTCGGAGTTGCGCATTGACAATAAAATTATTGTAAATAACATCATAGCTCCAGTAATTAAATGTTTCCATTAATATTTATAAAAACTTACTTGGGTCAAGTCCCCACGCAGGCTGTTACTTTAAGCCCAACTATACTCACACATTCATGCTGGCTTACAATTAACTTAAGTTAGTGGCTTGTTGTTTTGGTTGTATTAAGCTTTATGCATTAAGTGCAAAATTCATTAAGCTACTCAGCATTTAACTGATTTATTTTAGAAATTAGGGAGAACGTCAGGGTATGGATACTGAGCCAAGCGCACATCAAGATATGCAACATCTTTGTCATTACATCATAGTTTGTGTACAACACATTCGGGGCACATATTTGAAGTTTCATTTTATTTTCAGTCTCCCCGGATCTATCTTTTTTCAAGCAACCGGCATTCAAAAGTGCCATCCAAACTCCGCAAGGAGTTTGGGCATTACACAAACCATTGCAGATTATTCAAATCCGGTATTTGTACAAGTTGTTCCAATCCTTTAAAACGTTTGACAAACCGTTGTATTTTGCAGATATCTAGTGGCCCATGTCACCTTTATGAGCCGGACTAAACTGTTATTTTTAGCTTAAATATACTGTAATATAAAAGTTTTATTTTATAGAATCGGGCATGAGTTCGTTAGTTTTTTGTTGCCCATATACTTAGATACATACCAAGATTAATGAGCTTGAATTTTTGTAGTTCACTGCTAATTTTGCTATTGCACTCTCGTTTCAAACCCTATATATATTGTTTACAATGAAGTCGTGAACACGCGGTATTCCACATACTGGTACAAGTTCCTGAGACACATATCGACGAACGATAGCTCTGGTTTATATAATTAATAGAGATTCGTTAATGCCGTTACTAGTGTCTAGTCTAATGTCCCAATTAGAATCCCTGGTGTCCAAAATAGAAACCTAGCCTTCATGTGAATTATGTGTATTAAAAATAAATGTCCATATGCTGTTTCAGTCATCTTGCTTTGAGGTTAGCTATGTTTCTTAATTTATGAAGACACTTAATTTTTTTAGTAATACGGCGGCGGATAAATTATGGATTGCACAGAAAATGCTAGTACCTATGCTCACAATAAATCTCTTTGAGCTATTGTTTAAAACATGGGAGCTTATATGTTATAAAATGGTTAAATATTTTAAAATACAAATGGCAATTCGGGATTTTGTTTGTGATGCGCTACGTAAGCGAAAGTACTAAAGCTTAGCTGGTGTAACGCAGTCAAAATCATTTATTTCTCCATATAGTATCAATTCGTATTCATATTGAAAAGTTTTTGATGTTACTTCGGAAACTCAGCATAGTGCGCAGTGTCTTGCCGACAGTCGTTTCTTTGTTGGTCAACGTTTTAGAGTACCGACGAGGCGATCATACTTTCGGAGGGTGCAGGGAATCCCGCATGGTTCATTTCTAAGCTCAGCTGAGTTCTTGAAATTTGGCTGGCAACAATATCAGTATCGTCATGATTGCTTGGGCTACGTCCAGAATTCATTTTTTGGTGTTCCGCCACATTAGGATATGAGTGGAATTCTTTCGTGAGCCCAAGTGCTGACGTTGGACAAGTGTTTTCTAGAACATGGATTTGATCTGCAGTTTTCGAAAAGTTCTTTCTCGATAACATCGACGTTTCACTGGTTGGCCATTCCTTGATCCAATGATCCTTCTGCCATATCTTTATCCAAATCATGTCCTCCTATGTCAGTAGCTACTATGTTCATCCAAATTTGCCTCATCATCACTCGTAGGTATTGATACAACGCTCAAAATTTGTCCATATTTAGAGAAGTTATTAGTATCTCGCGAGACTTCCACAATATTTGGCTTCTCGGTTGTCATAACTTGCTGTTCGAGCCTGCCTGTATCTTAAAAACTCATTCAAGTTATCTTGTTTTAAAGCCGCATTTGTATAGTAACTGTCACTGTCAGAGATTTGATCAATATTCGCGTCCATCAGACAGTCCTGATTTAATTGTCCCTAAAACACATTGATTACTGTTTAATATCATTTAAATGATGTGTAGTTCATCAAAACTATATTATGGTATCTTTTGTGTCAATATACATTGATCGCATAGCTGTGAAGAAAACTTAAACTGTAAAAAGTAAAGGAACACCAAAACAAGTTTGGATTCAATAATTGAACGTCGATAGTCCTGTTGAAGCAAATATTATAAAATGTAAATTAATGTAAACGCAAAAAGTTTTATAATTAAGCCCATTATACCACGAATGAAGAACCATATTTATTTTAAGCGTAAAAGCGTCGAAAAGCTTGTTTATTGCACTTTACTTTAGCAGTAAGCAACGCAACGCCCCATAGGGTTAGTTGGGCTCTACGTTTTATACTGAAGTGATGTATTTTTCTTAAGGCAACAAGTGGATAGGATCGATGTTAAAACAATATGTAGGTAGTATTATTACACGGAATTTTACAAAATTTATACATAAACTGTCCCTTTTTCCCAAAATAGCAAACTTGTTTGTAATTTGAAATTTCGTCATCAACACATAGCTGTGAAAATAAAAAATAAAAAGTGGTGTTTTCGGTTATACCACCGAGTCCGAAAATGGTCAATTTTGAATTTACAACATTAGTTTTACTCCATTCGACTCCCTCTCTATAGACTAGTATTCAATTCTCGATTTATTTTTTTATTTTTGTGGGGTTTCGAATCGTCCTTTTTCTACGAACTCGCGATTTTCGAAAAAAATTTTCTACGATAAATGTATAATCTTAGACAACATTCGAACCACATTGACGAGCTGACACGAATGGTGTACAAATCAGCTAAATACGGTTAATGACTTTTAGGCTTAAGCTAAGTAAAGGCTTAGTCTAAGTTGTTAATAAATGAACAGACCATGCAGATTTTTGCATTTTTTCAGACTGAAAGAAAGAGTTATTTTCAAAAATTTTATATACTTGAGAGGACCATTGAAATCCAAAAAAATAAGAAAAAATACAATAAACCGAGCGAAAGAGATATTTTCTGAGCCGCCTCGTCGAGCTGAATTGAATAAAACCAAAATTATTTCTGTATCTTTAAAATTGATAAGTTTCGGCCTATGGTATAATCGAAAAGGCCTATAAAATATTTGTATTAGGGGAAATTCATTCCTTTTCTCATTGAAATTGTGTTATTTTAGATGAATTTCATCAATTCCGAGAATTCTTTACTATAGTTGGTACCAAATTTGTACCTGTATATTGAAAAACTCTAAAAAATCACTAAGCCGAATTTGCTCAGAATGAGCAAAATTTGTCCCGTCCTGACCACTTTTGGGACCTCTCTCGATTTGAGCCATTGAACTGTTGATTTTTGTCCTGAACGTTTGGTGCTGCCTATATATACTTTGAAAATCAATACCGTGATGTTTGTATAGTTTTCATAACGGAAACCCAAAGTTATCGAAATGGCATGCTCTGGATAAAAACCAATAAAATTACCTTTTCCATTTGGCGATTCCGTACAAACCCAATCGTTAGCGCCGCTGATATTGTTATCTTGCAATTGTAAGGTATTAGGGGCAACTGAGGCAACATTGATATTTTCAATATTTTCCTTTTGTTCCTCGTAGTGGTTTAAAAAGGTGTCATAAGCCAGACCGTCACCCGCAATACTATTTTTTGGGGCAACAACGGCTGGTTTTAGTAATTATTGTGCGGTAACAAGCTGGGCGTACAAATTTCATTAGGCAAGGCTAGCTGCTATTAGCCTTGTCGCATAATGTATCGCTGCGTTTGTGATAAATTTCATACTTCCAATGATGAATCAAGAATTTAAGGCATTCTCGACTTCGGATAGACAACAGAGTTCCGTTTTGGCTGCAGCGTCTTTCTCATTGTAATTCCTATCCAAATCCAATACGTTCATATTGTTGTCCGATGGGGTTCTATTATATTTTTCAATATTTTTGGTGTTCTCAGTTTCTGAATTCCAATTTTCATAATAAACTGTCTTCATTTTCAGGGTATTGCTCGAATATTGACTGTAAATCTGGGCTAGATTTGAGAGTAGATGAAGAAAAATAACGGCCACAAAGTACACAGCCCTTGTCAGCTCCGATGCCGATTTCAGGAATGTCAACACGTGAATCATTTCCAGAAAATTTGATTTGCTAGTGGCTAATGCCGTAAATTCACATGAAAATTTCGGAACAATCATTGCACTCACATCTTGTTTTTCGATATTTGGAACCAACTGTGACAACCGTGTAGCAGACTGTAGCGGAATTAGAAATCGGAAGACTCGAAATCGAGTGTTTCAACACCACTTGACGTAGTGTCATCTGTTAGCTGAAGTTGATCACTATTAGTGCACACCGTCGGATTTTGAGAAAACTGCTACTAAACATGGAAACTACCCGACGTCTTGGTTACGTTGACATTAGGTGACGTTTTACTGGATCTCCGTCTTGATAACGTTTTCTGACTGATTTTATATTATCTTTGAGTGTTGTTAGGTGTGTAAATTACGTGAAAAGATACATATTGCCAACATTATGCTTTCATCACAATTAGGACCACAGGCTGGCAACGGCATTTGTAGAAGTTCGGGAAATTGACGACACGTATAAGCTTGAGTTATACATCTTGCTGGGAAGTGTAGTGCACCACATATCCCATTGCGCTTTGTTAAAGGGAACCAAATCTTGATCTCGGCACTAACATCTTTTTGTTTATCAAAATCAACAGGACAGCTCCGTAGCCAAAAC
>JASANE010001678.1:0-30147 GCA_030248225.1 Trileptium ribeirensis
ACAAGGTGAAAGCAGTTAAAGAATATCCGGTTCCAAAGACGGTAAAGCAAGTGAGAGGGTTTTTAGGTCTGGCTTCATATTATCGAAAATTTATTAAGGATTTCGCGTCAAGAGCTTCTGCCCTAAATACATTATTAAAAAAGGGTATTGTTTTTGTTTGGACCCCAGAATGTCAAGTTGCTTTCGAGGATTTAAAAAAATCAGCTCACTGAATACCCTATTTTAAAAACTCCTGATTTCGAAAAACAATTTATTCTGATAACTGACGCATGTAATGAAGGTCTTGGTGCAGTACTATCGCAAGAATACGACGGAATGGAACATGTGGTTGCTTATGCTTCAAGGACTCTAGCTCCAGCAGAGAAAAATTACGCCATTACCGAGAAAGAAGTATTAGCGGTTGTCTGGGCCGTTAAGTATTTTCGCCATTATCTGCTGGGGGAAAAGTTTAAAATAATAACCGATCATTCCGCCTTAAAATGGCTAATGAATTTCTCAGAACAAAATGGTCGTCTTTTAAGATGGTCCCTACTTTTGTCGGAGTTCGATTCTGAAGTGCACCATAGACCTGGTAAATTTCATGCAAACAGTGACGCTCTCTCACGAAGTCCAGTTTTGAAATATTCTGAGACGGATCAAGAAGACGAGGATGATGAAAAGTTGTGTTTTCCTAGGATGTATAATGAAGAAAATAATGTTATGGCTATAAACGTTTTAGATTCAGAAGTAGACAAGAACCAAGATGGACTTAATAGTGGAGATGGTTTGCCATTCGCAAGAAACTTGCGCAATCTACAAAGAGCCGATGTTGAAGTGCGAAAGATTATTGATTATCTTGAGGGCAAAACTGAAGTCGATAGTAAGGAAAAAGAGGATGGCCGCACGTATGAAACTTATGTAATTATAAATGGCATATTACACCACATTTGGGAAGAGAAACGGCAAAATCGCAGGTCACGCATTTTTATCAGTTGGTAGTCCCAAAAATTTTATGCGCAGAAATAATGGAAAGCCTTCATGACGATCTAATAGGTGGAGGGCATCTAGGATTTGACCGAACTTTTGCAAAAATCCGGGAGCGGTTCTACTGGGATTCAATGTATAATGATATTAAAAATTGGTGCTATTCTTGCGTATTTTGTGCTACAAAAAAGGGTCCAGCTAAGAAAGTTAAAGTTCCTTTACATTCAATCCCCGTTTCAACTAAACCTTTTGATATTTTGGCCGTAGACTGTGTGGGACCCCTAAAGCAAACCGAATTCGGTAACAAACATATAGTGGTTTTCACTGAATATTTAACTAAATGGGCTGAGGCATTTGCAGTTCCGGATATAACGAGCGAAACTATAGCAAAACTCCTCGTGGAGGAAATTATGTGCCGGTACGGGGCACCTTCAAAATTATTGTCAGACCGTGGCGCAAATTTCATGAGTGAGTTGATTAGATGGATATTGCATTTTACTGATACCAGGAAATTAAATACTTCCCCCTATAAACCATCAACTGACGGGCAATGTGAGCGGCTAAATAAAACCTTAATTATCATGCTCTCTCATTATGTCAACACCGCTCACACTGATTGGGACAAATATTTAAATTTTGTCTTGTTCGCTTATAGGACTGCAGTGCATGAGTCTACAAAAGAGTCACCATTCTTTTTGTTATATGGTAGGGATCCCCGTTTTGGCATAGAAATCGGCTTAGGATCCTATAACCACTTACAAATTGATTTCCTTGAGGGGTATCGCGAAACACTTGTAACTGGATTTGAAATCGCTCGAAAAATGGCTTCTATTAATATCGAAGCTGCTCAACGTAAGCAACAGTTGTATTATAATAAAACGGCCGCCGACCATAAATTGAGACTAGGACAGAAAGTGTGGTATTACTGTCCCGCAGTGAAGAAGGGCAAAACACCTAAATTATGCCATTTATGGCATGGACCTTATCGCATCATTGAATTTACCAGTGACGTAAACGTTCGTCTTCGACCATGTAAAGGTTCTAAAGCTGACAAAATTGTACACATAAATTTTTGTAAGCCATGTTTCGGAGATGACCAACCTAATATAAAGATTGGAGATGGAAATGGCATAGAATTGGTTGAGTGTGACTTATTTAAAGAAGGTACGGTGCCAGACATGAACAATAATATTGACGATGGTTTGCCATATCATTCAAAAAATAGTATTCCAGAAGCGCAAAGAATTGAACGAGATTCCCAAATTTCAAACACAAGTACTGAATTGGAACCTATTACTGAATTAGACGAAGAAACATTCGAGAATGGTGATGACGAAAACGCACGAGGTATGGGCACGGATTGGCAAGGACGCTTACGCAAAAAGTAAAGATATATGTGGTTGGGGAGAGGGACCTGCGATCAGTAAGTATGTTATTTTTTATTATATTTTTACATGTTTCCTTCCAGGTTATGCCTTAGGTAACATATATCCTCCAAATACGATTGTAAAAATCAACAAACATTTTTCGGTAGTGTTTAAGCGGGAGGGAACCCTAGACAATGCCCAGGATTTTATTGAACATCATATTGTAATCCCTATGCAACTTAGTATTCACAGCCCAGAATTATCCCCTTCGTGTTTTAATGTAGGCACCCAAAATACTTCTGAACCTATTGGATTTTTGTTAAGGCAATTTTGTGATATGTCCGCAGACATGAATAAGGCTTTTATTTTAACTTATAAAAAGGCTAAAAATAAATTTGAGGGTTTAGGTGAAAATGTAAAGCTTTTTACAAAATTGAAATTTAATCGTCGAAATAAAAGGGGTATATTAAGCGGGTTGGCATGCTTGGTCGAATCAATATTCGGTGGGTGTAATTTGGGAGCGGGAGCCGAAGCTAGCAAAGTTAGAAGAGCCCTGTTCTCCTTAAATGATAGAGTAAGTGGTGTATCTTCGGAAGTTATAAGAGTAAATGATCGTTTAATTTCGCTGTCTAAATTAGTAACAAAAGGATTTCAAAATGAAGATAAACGAATTAATGTAATTTCGGATCTAATGATGAAACTAGGAGAGGTACAGGAACGTTTCAGAAGGTCTATTAGTACCTTGGGCCTAGCTCTAAATCAAATGGTGCAATTGGGTTACGTAGAATTAAGTTTTAATGCAGATCTAATTCGGTGGTTCTCGAGTTTCTTTTTATGGATGGAACAAATCGAGGGTATGTATAGTTTAGTAAATTCTATCAAGGAATTTGAAAAGGGATATCTTTCACCTAATATTATTCCTCCTATAAGCTTAAAAGAGTCCCTTCTCTCGCTTAGAGATAAAATTTCTGAAAGTGGTATTCAACTAATGTATGATCCTAGTGATGTGAGTAAATATTATATGGTGCCTCTGGTTAAGGCAGTGTACTCTAGTAGTGGTAGTTTAACTGTGGCCTTAAAGGTTCCTATTGTAAGGGAAAATATGCAATTTAGTCTCTGGGGACTCACCTATGGTCAAATGGATTTGGGGAATGATACATACCTACAGGTGAGCCCTAAGTATGATATATTAGGGGTTAATAACGTTGGTTCACAATTTGTGTTATTGAAAAGAGAACAGATCACCAACTGTATTGGCACAAAATTTCTGCGATGTCCTACAGTATTCCCGCTTGTTCCACAAATAAGTAAGGTCTGTGAGGTTGAGCTATTTCTAGAAAATTCAAGCGCTCTAAAAGTCTGTGATATTGCCATTACGAACAATAGGAACCCAATACAAACCTTTGACCTAACAGGTGGCTTCTGGTTTATGTCAGCGGTACCCTCCGATTGGCGATTATTCTGTGAGGAAAAGGTTCCAAGGAAAATAAAATCATGCTCTCAGTGTATTATTTCTCTACCATGTAGATGTGGTATGACCTTGGGCGAGATAACCCTTCCGGTTCGTAGAAAGGATTGTGGGTTTTTAACCCACGATAATGAAAGTTATTCGGAAAATCATATTTTTGACCAGATTAATTTTAACCCGCTATCCGTGGAAATTGAGTCACAGTTTAATCTTAGTATACCAAATTTAGTAACCGTCGGAAAATATTTGAAGGAAAATCTAAAATCAGACACGGAGAGTTTAGTGAATTTTACTAAATTCCGCCAAAACATTATCGAGAAAAATAAAACTTTCGTTTCAGAGGATTTATCGTTACAAAACTATGTCGAGAAAAAAATTTTCCAAATTGAGAATCAAAAGACAATCAGCTGGATATATGTTTCTATTTTGGCTGCCGGGGAGATTATATTATTCTGTTTGCTATTCTTACAGTTTTTCAGATCAGCCTCCACTGGACCTACTATTGTCATGGATCAAACAGGTAATAAAGCTTGCCACCCAACTGACAAAAGCACATATCAAGAGAAACATTGTACCCAAAATCGAATAGATTGTAATGATGAAATAGGACTAGACAATTCCGATGAAAATATCCTTAGTTGCTTGAAGGAGGTAAGTGACCATTTTGAAACCATGAAAAAACTTAAGGAAACAAAATTTTGATGTACGTATGTAGTATGTGCGTTGTGTATGTGCAGGTCTCTCTCACTCATTACTTTGCTTAAATCTTATACTATGTTTCGTAAATATTATAGTCACCTTGGACGGGTTAAACAAAAAAACATTTGAATAATGAGTATAACTATCATCATATCTTTTAGTATATGGGACTACTTAATAAACGTGGTGTTATGTATTTAATCTATACATAGTATGTGTATGCAGTTTTGGTGGGCATTTTGTATTTACCTCGTTATCAAAAAAATCAATTATGTGTTGCAATGGCGGGGAAACCAGTATACTTTATGTTATATGACTAGCGAAAGTTTTCATAGCGCAGTTCATTTGTCTTCAGGTAACTGGACAAAATAATTGGGTTGTTGGGGAAATACAATAGTAATGGGAGTATGTTTTATTTCAGAGTAAAAGCACATAAGCTACAAATTCTTATATAATAAAAAACCTTTTAGAACAAAATATTACAAATATACCAGTGTTTTATTGTATATTTGGGCATATATCTACAACTGATATAACCGTAACAGATATATCTACAACTGGCATGTTAAGAAGAATCCACTAAGTTCCCATTCGATGATTTTAGGATCAACCGATGAAATTCTCAAAAAGAATTGATGTAGCTCGACGGATGAAAATGGCTTTTGGAATCCGTTTGGGCACAAGTCGGTATAGTTTATGATGGGCCGAAGTAAGTGTATCTTTTATTAAAACATTTAAATTATATATATAGAATTTATCGTTGGGAGGATACATCTCTTCAAAACGTAAAAAAAGGAGAATGAACTAGTAAATTAATGGTCATCCAAAAATTGTTTACCTTGAAACTAGGGAAAATACACATATACGAAAGAACATCTACCTAGGCTGTCGTTTTTAACCCAAAATGAAAAATTGTCAAGACAGAGTCATGTATTGGAAATTCAAAGGGATCTATCAAAAATGTTTGTATTATCACATTGTATTTTTACTAACGCCCTAAATAATTAAACTATATGCCGGAAATTTTAAACACAGATAACTATATTCAGAGCTAGTACTAAAATTACTTCTGTAACCTTCAAAATTACCTGACAGAAAAAGGGAATTTTTATTTAACTTTCAAAAAAAGGTACGAGTCGATCCGTGTAGGTAGGATCGTATAGTTCTGTCGATTCTCAAATTTAACATACCCGGTCAGATGAGATTAAGGTGACGAAAATTTTTACTTATAGCCTAATTTTATGTAAGATGAAAATTAGAAGATGGAAATTGAGAGTGTATAAAAGTAGGTTAAACAGCGATGTAAAAAAAGAGTGCTAGGCCAAAGAGTCGTTAAAGAAAATGCTTTACCGGTTATAAAGGTAAAAAAATGGCCATTAAAATTTTGGAAAACCAGCGAAATATTTTAAAAAGAGACTTTTTCAAAATTGTTCCTAATTTAGGTTAGTAATCCTGCTGGTCCTAGGCGGGTAACTACGCTCATTTTTTTTCTCGAAGATTTACTGCTGCTTGTTGGGAACCTGAGAACAGCGCGTTCAAAATTTACTAACGGTGTTCTCCAGACACTTGAAAATCAAGTGTCTCCTGCCGCCCGCACTGTGCCAGCAACCGGGGGAACCCCTACACCGTAGGGCGTGTTCCAGTCTGAGTGAGTTTCTCTTTGTTTGCTCAGTCAGACCGACCCAGCACTGACCAGTAGAGGCAGTACGACAGGGGCTGGGTACAAGCAGGATTGGACGGGTGGACATATGGGAGACCTTATTTTGTTTTCGTGTTTTGTTGGACCCTCAGTAAAAAAATATCTTAATCCTTAGACTTTATGTTCTGCTATCGTGCCCTTTAGATATGTGTTCTTTATACACAATACCGTCTGTCTTCGGCTAGGCTCCGGTTTAGTGGCCATCTAGCCGCGTGTATGCAGTGCATCTTGTGCTCAGTGGGGTAAAAAAATGAATTTTAAAACACCCAGGGATTTTCTCAAACCTGTACCTATTTTCGTGAAAGCTGAGTATGTGTACTTTAATACAAATTGTTTGCGAACTGGGCTCCGGTTTAGTGGCCATCCAGTTCGACTTTGCTTGGGTGTATATGTTTCTCAGGGGTATAATCCCGTGTAAAAAAGGGGTAAAAAATATAGTTTTCTCGCGTGAACCCTAAATATGTAGTTTTATCAAATCACATTTGTGTGTGCAAATTCTATGTTACGTGCCTTTGCACTATCGTGTGAAATTTTGCTATCTCATTTTAAAACTCAATCTTATCAACCCAACAGAAATTTTTTATATTACCTATGATGCAAACCCAACAGTCCTATTTTTTTTCTTCTTTCTTCACTATACGCGGGTACCCTAGGTGACCCACAGGGAGAATTTATGTCCCTGTGAGTTCCGTCGTTTGTTTCCTTTTTCTCTTCCTTTTTGTCTTTCAAAAAAAAGAAAGAAATAATATATGAAAAAATAAAAATGAAAATAAATATAATCGTATGCGTAAGAACGTAATCATACAAATGCGGTCACTTTAAAACATCTAAATGTGGTGAAATTTTCAAAAGCTATTAAATTTCAATCATATAGAGGGTACAATAATTTTCCATTTCCGAATTTATATAAATCAAAACTCAATGATATTTTCATACAGATTTTCTTAGATTATATGTGCATAGAATTCAAAACCATACAATTAGATTGATAATATTTAGTTTAACTATTGGAGAGCGATTAATAGATATAATAATATATATATTCTCTAAAGCGTACTTCGTGTATTTTAGGTTAAAAGTTACAGTGGCCATTAAAAGAGTTGGGTAAAAGGGTAAATTCTACATGACAATGGGTAAGCGACTGTTTATTTTAATTAGTGATAATGATGTATAAGCTTGATTAGGTGGTCAAGCGTTGGATGTTTAAAATGTTTAAGTGTTTAGAAAAAAGGATATTTTTTGGCTCTTCTTATTTTCGCTCGGTAATACCCCCTCTGCACTAAACTTACAAGATTTAACTGAGTTTTTCATATTTATTAAATAAGGGAAATTTACGTTAATTAAATACTGTAAATAAACTTTGAAACTCTATATGCGTCTAAAAATGTATATTTGGCACATTTAACATAATAGGAATTTATTGGTAATCTCTTAAAAGTATTTCAAGCGTATTTTGTACCTGATTTTGGATTAGTTATAACTGTATGTTAATACTATACGTACGTGCAGCCAGCAACGGGGGGAGGGATAGGTATACTCCCTTATGGTAATCTGATAACGAAATCCATTAGTATATGTACCCTGAGATCAAAATTATAGGTTAAATACCCTTCTGAACATTTCGCAAACCTCTAATTTTTAGTATTTCCCCAAAAACTTAGAAGGAATTCGCGCCCCTGTTAGCTAGCTGTAGGCATGGTTGTTTTATTAAAGTGTGTGAAAAAAAATAATTATATAATATATTATTCAAATAAAGCTTCAAACAAATAGAGTTAGATCTACATTTAAATTTAGTGAGACGTTTATTTCTAAGAAACATAAGGACGTATTATTTAATCATTAATAGATGTGTCATTAGGATGGAAAAATCGTAAAGGAAACGTGTGAGATTTGTAAAAGGTAACAAGGATAAACATAAAGTATATTGGGACGCTGGATTCGTGTAATTTTTACTTCAAAATAAATAGGAACTGGTGCAAAAATAAGATTCGATAATGATTTGTTCTTAATCTAGATAAAGGTACTGGTATGGTAAGAGTTAAACCACAAAAAAGGGTAGTGAATCTAATTCAAAAGTAGATCATTCTTTTTGGACTAAAATTCTTGCGTTTCTTAAAATTGTTTTTTTTACCTAACGTTCCACAAATGTTTGCGCACCAGACATTTCAAATAACTATTGTAAAGGTATATATTTGCTATCATTTCGGGGTATTCACGGAACAGTTTTGGTATAACTGACATTCGTGCTTGCGTGTAACTAGTTAACTAAAAATGATCGTCAAAAAAAATCTCTACATAAAAATATAGTAGTAAACTTTTGTTCAAATAAACACTAGTTTAGTACGAATAAAGTTACGTGCGGTGGAGTGTTATAATCAAATATATTACTAGTATGGCTAAAATTGCTTATTAACATTTCAGGCTTAAAGACAGGAATGAATCGATAAAAGGGTTAAAAAAACTGTCATAAAAGTGAAAAAAAATAATAATAATAAAACAAATAGAATATATATTTGATTTTAATTAAACTTCATAAACTTTATGAATCTTATTTAAAAATGGAATTTTTTTGTTGTTGAATATTTTTAAATAAACTGTATGATATTCTTAACTCACGCTTGCTATAAGGTAGGAAGACACAATGGATGAAATGCCACCGCGTGACGTGTGCTGTTTACCTAAAATTTAATTCACCGATCTCGCTTAGAATTAAAAATTCCACCAACAAGCCCCTAAGTATGTAAACTTCCTAGATAAGATAATATATAGATTGCATAGCATATATGTATGTGAGTATTTGTAAATTACGGAATTGATTTGTATTCGTGCGCCTATGTTATACATGTATGTATTGTTGGTACGTATGTACACATACATTAAATACAATAAAAAAATATATATAAAACAAAAAAACCTTCACAATATGTGCAGTCCATGCAAACAAAAATTAAGCAGCAAAATGCTTTTTTCCATCTGTTGTTTTTCTTTTCTCACAGAGCAAGTCCTTTATACAAAAACTTCGTAATGTATCAGCTGTGAAAACATGTTGTACGCTAGCTCTTACTAAAACAACACGCTTGGTTCTGCTACTATTTCAAATATGTATGCTGTATGTACCCTACAATTCAAATAAACAACAGGACGAATAAAAAAAATCTGTGAAATTTGCGACTAAATAATCGAAACATGTAATCTCACGAAATGAAAGAAGGTTAAAGTTAGAACATAATATCTCTATGTTTTTATGATCAACGTTTTGTTTTCACATGCAAACCATAAGCCCTTCCGACTTTATATTACGTTTGTATGTTGTGTACCAAAGACTATATATAAATACGTTTGAAAAAAAATGTCTCCAAAAGTTAAGGATAACAACAGTCAAACTAGTTTCCCGTGTATGTATGTCTCTACAATGTGCAGTGCAAATTCCTCTACATATACTGAACTGTGGGAGCTTAGCAGCTAAAAAAAAGAGCAGTAAATGAATGCAGAAATAAACAAATGTTTCTGCTAATACAACAACAGCTGCACAACTGCAATATATATATTTAATGTAAACGTCGTTTTGGACTTCGAATAAAGGCGGTACGTATATAATCGCATATAAACAAAATTGACTGATTGGAAAATTAAAATTCATAGTTCAACATTGGTGTGGAATTATAAAAAAGAAAGCCCCCCCTCGAGGTAGACTAACCCCAAAATTTCTGCGATTTCCCTCAGGCCATGGTCATGCCTGACAGACAGATTTTTTTCCTAACAAAACGGTTACAACCAAATTTACCACTATTGGTTATTTGCAGCTATTCTTGGCGAAAATCGGGGTAAAATTGTAAAAAAAATTTTACATAGTTATGCATTTATGCTTGTGTATGCCTCTATAGGTATAAGGATGGTAAATGTGGGCCGACCTCGATATCCAACGATCCAAAACCTATTGTAACTTACCTTTAGGATGGATATGTGTGTCGTATGAGTTACGAGATATATAAATTTTTCATTGCGTATAAATACATAATTATTATAAACTTACTTATTTTGTAGTAATGAAATATACAATTCTTTTTGGTATGTCTATAATTATGTTAATATGTGTCTTTATATGTTTTGTGTGTATTTCATGAGTATATGCTGTGGAACGATTTTGGAAAGTGGATCATGTGTATTACGTAGTACCTCCACATCATCGCCGGCATAATCTGTGGCATCGAATTGACCCAACCAAGGAGCGATGAACATTCAAGTCACTTTCAAAACGAAACCCCATTGTCAGATCGACTGGGTAAATGCTCCAACATCTCACCTAATGCTTCCTGGAACATCACCAATATTTTATCAATCAACCACAGACGTAATATTCGGGGGAGTGTATGTGGGCGAAGGTTGAATGTAATGTGAATTACGTTATCGGTATGCGACGTTGGTATGCGGGATATTTATGTGTTTTTGGCCGATATACACATATCATTGTGGCAATTATTAATGGTATTTTACGGCGATGCCGGTGAAACAACTTGATTACGGACATTTAAACATCCTCTTGGAACATTATTCAAAGAACTATCTTCAGAAGAGTATTAATGTAAAACAATAATCAGACAGTTTGTATCGATTAATATGATTTGCACAACTAACTAATAAAAAAAATCTTTGTAAGTATAGATGACACAAGTATAAAAAAAGAAGTCTGTGTCTCAATCTCACCCCTACGATAAATTTATTTGAAATTTGAGGACAAATTTATTGTGGTGGAGGGGGTAATGTAACGATTTATGGCCTCGGGAACAAATTGCCTCATGTGAAGCTGGGGGACGTATTAAGTCGTGAACCCCAAACACGACGGGCCGAAGCCCTTTAACTTTACTTCACATGAGGGAATTGGTTTTTATCCGGTTTGATATTGCCTCACTGCGCCTATAACCGCTATACGTGAGAACTACCGTGGGAATCATTTCGGTGGGAAAATATAGGTCTTGCGTCATCTGTTTATTACGTGTATAATATGTATGTGCTGTGTATATTGTTTACTGCATGCATACATTTCGTGTGGTAGCGCATGTATAATTGATGTATGAGTTTTCACATGTGTGAAATTGTGTATTTATTACGTGTGAGTCGTATACAATACATGTAATTTAGCCTATGTGATGAAAGTATGTGTATGATTTGTTGTGTTCATTATGTGTAAGTTATATGGAATATGTGTAAGAGTCAGAAAATCGCAATAGTTTTCAGATCAAATTTTCCCAGTATACCAATACAAAACTTTTACGAATTAGAGAAATCATGCTAAACTGGACAGGGGGGATGGTTTAGGCATAGGCGGATTTTGACGCCAAATGCCATAGGTCACTATGCGGATTATACATACCAAATTTGGCATCATTTGGTCCACCCGTTAAGAAATTACGGACCTCATCCCCTCGGTCATTTCTGGCAATAAGATTTTCATAAATTCTTAAAATTATAACTTTGGGAGAGTTTAAAATAATATAAAATCATAAAATTTGTGTGCCATGGCTATAGTTTAGGTACCTATCGGATTTGAGTGTAGCCACTGGGTGCCTTAACTATTACACTTACATTAGCGGAAATGTAAGTGTATTTCTGCTGGATTTTCACAAAAATTGTTATGAGTTAGGGATTCCGAGAATTTCATAAAAAGGGTCTCTCTAACGCAAAAATTAAAACTTATGTTAGAGAGCGAATTTCACAGTTCCAAGAATTCATAACCCGGTTGGCAACCGTTATATTAAAATCTAATGGTTTAGAGAGGTTTGAGAACTAGGTTTTAGTCGGGTTCCTAGAATTAGGGTGTTGAAAGATTATTTAAAGGGTTGCATCGTGAGCTTAAGGCCTCAGTTTGCTCGTACAATCGGTGAATCAAGAATCGCAATTTGCGTGATCGTACAACCAGTGTATTTTGCTATATTTCCTGTGTGGATTCCACGTTTAATGTTTTGTTGTGTTCATTATGTGTAAGTTATATGGAATATGTGTAAGAGTCAGAAAATCGCAATAGTTTTCAGATCAAATTTTCCCAGTACACCAATACAAAACTTTTACGAATTAGAGAAATCATGCTAAATTGGACAGGGGGGATGGTTTAGGCATAGGCAGATTTTGACGCCAGATGCCATAGGTCACTATGGAGATAATACATACCAAATTTGGCATCATTCGGTCCACCCGTTAAGAAATTACGGACATCATCCCCTCGGTCATTTCTGGCAATATGATTTTCATAAATTCTTAAAATTATATCTTTGGGAGAGTTTAAAATAATATAAAATCATAAAATTTGTGTGCCATGGCTATAGTTTAGGTACCTATCGGATTTGAGTGTAGCCACTGGGTGCCTTAACTATTACACTTACATTAGCGGAAATGTAAGTGTATTTCTGCTGGATTTTCACAAAAATTGTTATGAGTTAGGGATTCCGAGAATTTCATAAAAAGGGTCTCTCTAACGCAAAAATTAAAACTTATGTTAGAGAGCGAATTTCACAGTTCCAAGAATTCGTAACCCGGTTGGCAACCGTTATATTAAAATCTAATGGTTTAGAGAGGTTTGAGAACTAGGTTTTAGTCGGGTTCCTAGAATTAGGGTGTTGAAAGATTATTTAAAGGGTTGCATCGTGAGCTTAAGGCCTCAGTTTGCTCGTACAATCGGTGAATCAAGAATCGCAATTTGCGTGATCGTACAACCAGTGTATTTTGCTATATTTCCTGTGTGGATTCCACGTTTAATGTTTTGTTGTGTTCATTATGTGTAAGTTATATGGAATATGTGTAAGAGTCAGAAATCGCAATAGTTTTCAGATCAAATTTTCCCAGTATACCAATACAAAACTTTTACGAATTAGAGAAATCATGTTAAATTGGACAGGGGGATGGTTTAGGCATAGGCGGGTTTTGACGCCAAATGCCATAGGTCACTATGCGGATTATACATACCAAATTTGGTATCATTTGGTCCACCCGTTAAGAAATTACGGACCTCATCCCCTCGGTCATTTCTGGCAATAAGATTTTCATAAATTCTTAAAATTATAACTTTGGGAGAGTTTAAAATAATATAAAATCATAAAATTTGTGTGCCATGGCTATAGTTTAGGTACCTATCGGATTTGAGTGTAGCCACTGGGTGCCTTAACTATTACACTTACATTAGCGGAAATGTAAGTGTATTTCTGCTGGATTTTCACAAAAATTATTATGAGTTAGGGATTCCGAGAATTTCATAAAAAGGGTCTCTCTAACGCAAAAATTAAAACTTATGTTAGAGAGCGAATTTCACAGTTCCAAGAATTCGTAACCCGGTTGGCAACCGTTATATTAAAATCTAATGGTTTAGAGAGGTTTGAGAACTAGGTTTTAGTCGGGTTCCTAGAATTAGGGTGTTGAAAGATTATTTAAAGGGTTGCATCGTGAGCTTAAGGCCTCAGTTTGCTCGTACAATCGGTGAATCAAGAATCGCAATTTGCGTGATCGTACAAACAGTGTATTTTGCTATATTTCCTGTGTAGATTCCACGTTTAATGTAAGTGTTCCTGAATATTTATTGGTATATATGTATATGTATATTGGTAGTTGTAGTAATAAATCTTATGGTGAAATTAATATCTCAATTGAAGGATCACACACAAAGCTAAACAAATTACGTTGTAACTACATCTTCTCAGCTGTATACACCCTAACCAACTTTAATTTACAGGCTTAACTAGGACTCACGCGGGCTACATACGTCTGCTGGTTATAATTTTGTGAAATGGTAGCTTGCATTAATGATATTGTACTGTGTAGTTATGTTTCAATGTAGCGGCGTCTTCAATGTTGAAAATTTTAAATCTGCCTATTTGAGCTCGTAGCAGGGAACAAAAAAGGGGCTAAACTAAGGTATAAAAGGAAACTGCCCGTTTTAGCGGCGAACTTTTTGCTCTTAAAATTTGGCGGTTGTCACCATTAGTAGGCTCTTCTTTTTGCGTTTACTGGGTTTTTGTTTTTCTCCTCGAGTTTTCGTTTGGACCAGTGTGTCCTTCCGCCGTGCCTCCACGGTGGAGAGCCTCACTGGTTTTGTTTTCTTTCGATCACGCGAGGGCTGCCTTTGCGGACGTTGGAGCGTCCGAATGATTCTCCGTGCGCCCGTAAAGGCCGAGCCCTGACAAAAATTTACCAAATTCTCGAAATTATTTAAAATTTATGCCCGCCCGCGTCTCGACTGGTTCCCCGCTCCTCGGACGATTTCTTTTCGTTTGCAGGTCCGATGAGTGGTCAAATTTTCTGTTTTAAAGCTAGGATAAGGTTTTAGGGGGGAATATTGTTGGCGGGTGAACTGAGCCGGTGTTTCTTAGGATTTTCACTAGTTCAGAGACAGTCGCGATCATCGTCGCGGTTTTGCGCAGAACAATACCCGGTGATTTTTTCTTGCAAATCGTGAGTTGTTTTGATTTCTCATGAAAATTGGGTTTTCCCTAAGTCGTGCAGCTACGGTAGCCAGGAGCCCTGGGAACCATAGCCTATGACAGAAAGCCTCTGCTGTCCCGGACGTATCGTCTCGGCATATCCTGGGACCCGCACTGCTTCACACCACCTCCTTAAAGGAATAGCAATATTTTCTTTGGCTGACAACGATCCGCGGCTGTCTTTGACAAGGGTAACTTGGTACCTAAATAAGATTTGGTTGAAGTTCCTATTTCATAATGAGTTTAGAAGAATGTCACATCCGAAATAGGGCTAAGGAATTATCTCGACAGCGGGTCAATCAAACTTTAATGGTCTATACTAGGAACAGCGATGGAACGTGGTCGCTTGCATCTTCCGGGGCAACAAGTACCTCCTTTCTACCTGGGGCCAAACTCGCAGCGGCGAATTTACCCTCGCTCGCTGCGTCCTTCGTGCGTATACGCAATGGGTGATGCAAGCGCCTGCGGGCCAGGTCTAAGTGAGTGGCGAAGCTAACTAGTTGAGCGTACAAAATAAACCGAAGCTGGAGTCGTCCGCGGACCAGACATGAATTAAGTTTAGGTGGGACGCGGACTGCCCGACCGTGCACCTATGGGCAGAGTCCTTGTCGGCACCTCCTTTTTCCGAACCTCACTCAAAGCAAACCCACGTTAAACAGTGTTGGGTCGTTCACGGACCATTTCAGTCTCCTTCGCAAGTAGATAAATTGTGGGCTCTCAACCCCGCACTTCCATGAGAATTCCGAGCCTATCTCGAGAATAGAATATTTCAATTCGATGGGTAGTCTCTTAAACTTCAACCGTTAAAAGAACCGAACCAAGAAGGTTCCGAGAAACTGATTAAATTTTAACTAGGGATCACGTATTTGACTGATTAATTTTTGGGCTAAGAAATTCGGGCTTAAGAAGGGGAGCATAAATTATGATGCCGGGTACCTTGCGTGGTACCCGACATTTATCTTATGATACTATAAGTGTAAATAATGTGCTGTGCAGCCCGATTGGGTGGTGCTTGTGAAGTGTTGAAATACAAAAAAGATTCAACAGTAAATAAGTTGAACCGTGTGTAGTTTTCTGAAGTAGTTCGGAACAATTTTTGTCACTAGACCATGTCACCTAGGAAATTTAGGAACAAGCTCCAAAGTTAATTCTATGCAGTAGTGAATCTAAATTGACCAAGATTGCCCCCTTTGTAACCTAGTATCGCTGGTGCGAGCATCTTCGCTTTTACCCGCTTAATTTACTGGACCTACCTCCTCGTTGCACCCCGCGTGGTACCCGTGTCTACCTGAACTATCACGAACTTCCCTGTCGCTACCCCCACGCAATTAACCATCGTATAGCACCGTCCGTATCCTTGTACCGCGCGTCTGAGCAATTGAGCCCGACCCCACTCTTACATCTTAGTACTTGAAGCCCAGATAATCATTAGTAGTTAAGGTCTAGGCACTCAAGGGACTGGGGCCATCGCCTCAGCGTCCTAGTGTTATTATAGGTAACAAAATTCAGTGAATCCACCCCCAACGCGGCCACATTTGGGATTGATATGCTGCCCTATGTTAGGTTTTTAGGGCAGGTCGTACATTACACCAGCATCAGAACGGGGGAACCTTACAAAGGTTATACTAGGATCAGGGAACCCCGCTTGAGGGATTAGTTGGCTTATGAGGGAAGGCGAGTCAGCCTTTTACCTGTGAGCAGGCCTAAGGCTTGACTGTCCCTCAGGGGGACCTTCGTACCACTAGATACGTGGGTCAATATAGGGGCCAGGCCGAACACCCTGGCAAACCCGCTGGCAGCCTGCTAAGCTAAGCGATTCCCTTGGTCATCTAGGAGGTCACAGGGGAGTCGTTGAAGCCGGGGTTGTCCGGGCACCACAACTAACAAAGCTGGTGGTGCAGGTGGGATCCCTTAGGGCCAGAACTGGTCCTAGTACAATATACACAATGATCAAGTTCTAATATAACAAAAAAGATTGACTCAGCAAATTGCCGTGTGAAACGGCAGTAATACACATAATTTCAGTAGGAATTTTTCATCTTAACACTGTAGGAGTTTGTTAGCAAAACAAAACCAGCTCGATGCTTGTTATAGCTATTTTACACATTCAGAAGTCTGCGGGGTATATTAGAATTAAACCGGTCCATCTCGGTAACAGAGCATCGATAATTTAGGAGTACTTTGCTGTAAGCTTGGCTAATATAAGTTGTGTCAAGCACTATCCAGTGCGTTTGTAAACTTTGTAAATCAGTCTACATTGAAGTAAGGAACATAATGTGCAACAGAAACTGAGTTCTTGGTAATGAACTGGATTTATTGAAACTGTGCGAGCAGTATAACAATTTATCTCATTTATTGCATTCTGATCAGTAAGTTATGATCATTATCTAGCTGACGGGCAGTGGTTGCCCAACGCTGGCGTAAACAATGTCTCTGATAACTGGCCAAAAAATTATAGTATACCTTCCTTTTTGTCTTAGAAAGATATAAACCAATAATTTTAAGTTTCCTGCAGAATAACTACAACACACGTATGTGTAGTAAAGGGAGGCGATTTAAGACAGAACGAAAGTTTAGTCTACGCCCCATGCAATCATGTTTGCAAGCCTCGTCAGTTTGACACAATTTAAGCAAGGCTACATAGTGGAAGGCATTTTTTGCTCTAAACATTAGCATTCTCAGTTTCTTCAAAGTTCCAGAGAAACAACAATGCCATCGCAATATATTAAGCTTAATGTAAAAGTTATTTTAATACATTTTAAATTCACAGTGCCTTCATTTCTCCCTTCATCTGTTTTACTATATGTAAGTTTCGAAGACCAGGTTCCCGATCTGGTTTAAATGGACGGTTCCGGTTATTCCCTGCATTGGATCCGTTGCCGCTCCTCGCGCCGATTTCGAGGATCTATTTCTTGCTCTATATTTAGAATTTTTGTGCAAAAAGCATCGAATACAAGCACGGTACTCGTTTTAAATTTGCTTCGAATCCTAGCACAGCAAATTTATCTCCGCTGAATACTGATGTTCGTTCCTGGAAATTATCTTGTAATTAAAACATTTGGTTAAAGTAAAAGAGTACCAAAAATGTTCGACACTTGCTTCAGCTTAAATTCCTCGACGCTATGACTAATTGCTAGACCAGTTAAGTTTATATAATACATTATATCACCATGCGCCTTGCCCTTAATGTATTTTATATAGTGATGACACTGGTTACTAAAACAGGAACCCACTAATGCCCTGGGGTACACATTATAATATTTCCGTCTGTCATTAAGTTGTAAGCTAGCATGAGTGTGTAAATACATATAGTTGGGTCTAAAACTAACAGCCTACGCGGAACTTGGATCAAGTAATGCGTTATAAATATGGGAAACGTTTTCTTACTGGCTCACTTTATGATGTTATTTACAGTTAGACTTTCAATGCGCAACTCGAACTTCAGAAGACCCAAAAGCCGAATTTTTCCAAACGCTCAGTTTTCTGAAAACCTGTATTGAATTTTAAAATATCAATGCCATTAAAACTTCAACCATCTCCAATGCCTTTTAGTTGGAGCGTTAAGCCTATCTAAAATATACACTTTTAATCAATAATTAACGTAACAGCATTGCTACCGTTAGTAAATATATATTAGACGTACTTCGAAATAATACTATTATTTGGTGAATTCGGCAAAATTGATTTGATCTGGGAAATCGTTGAATTGAAACAGGCTTTCCAACGTTCTCTCATGTTGTAGGCAGCTGTGAGCGTTACTTCCGCTGAAAATACTTCTGATAAGATACAAAGATTACTGAAGCATATTGAATATAAATCACTGTCAAACACTATTTACTACTCTGAAAATAGGTTTCCAAAAAAGTTTCTTTGGTTTTTGCACCACCAGAATTTTTTTAAGTTCAAAGAATATTTCTTTAAATTTTAAAGAATTATGTTATTAAGTTTTATCGTTGAATTTTAAAAGAATATTCTGGTGATGGAAAAATCAAAGAAACTTTTTTAAGATTCATGGACAGTATTTTGAGTGCACAACCGGTCACAAATAACGCTGTATGCTACATTAAATCTGATACCTGCCGACTTAGGCTTACGTTTAGTCTTAGGTTTTGCCTAAGCCGTTACCCCATGAAGCGATTGCGCTGATTTTATCGCCATTCGACTCATCGTGTTAACGTGGTTCGAATAGTAGATAACATTATACATTTATCGACAAAACGGTAATAAGGAACCAAAGAAGGTGACTGTAGGGAACTCAGAAAAATCGAGAATTATCTTAAAACTGGACGAAAAAATATATTTTCTGCCTCAGCTTGTCGAGTGGGTCGGATGGCACCAAAATTCCCTTTGTATCTCCAAAATTGATTAATTTCGGGTTAGGGGATTCTAAGAAAAACCCATCTTTGATAAAGGCAAAAAATCGCTTGATTCTAAAATCCGTCTTTTAGCGTTTTGGTCCTGTTTTGGATTTAGTATCAATAAACTCAACCCTGTCGGCAGATCTGATGCTCACCTTTCCTGTATTTAAAACGATATAGTATTTTCTGTATATTTGCGAAATTTTTCCTAGGTAATATTGCTAAGATAGTATTTCTATTATAATGAAAAATTTCTTTCATAGCTGTGTAGCAAATTTTTCGTTGCTAATATTGTATTATATTGAGGATAAAATTCCGTCGTACATAGGAATAATGTAGTTCAAAAATTACGTAAAATTAAGAAATTTAAGCCAAATATTCAGCGCTGATTTTTTAAGACAATATTTCCCGTAGTTTCATATTATAGCGAAGGGATCTAAAGGAATAAAATTTCAAAAATGCAGAAACTTCAGTTAAATGTCAAGGATAGTATATATTCCTGCATATATAGCACTAAAATTTTATGGAAATATATATACAAACCGTCAGCAAATGACGAAATTTCGACTACTGTGGCACTAGTGAAACTTACCGCACAATGTGTTATCAACCACGAAATTCTATGGCTAATACCATGAAATACTCCGGTATACTCGTAAACACAACTGGGTATATTTATACCAAAGTTCTTTGTTCAAAGGCTTCAATAAAATCTCGAAGCCCGTTTAAGTATAAATTGGTACAAAAGTGCTTAAGTCCAGTAGTATTGAGCACTATGGCATTTGGCACATCGAAACCTATCTTCTTTTCTTACGACTTTAAGCCAGGTTGAGTATGTAAAAAAATAAAAAGCTTACTTTTCGAATATTTGACTAAAGCTCAAACTCTACAGTTAAGCAGTGTTCTACAACACAATAATTACAGTTTTGAGGGATTGGTTTCATGGATGTATATTAATTTAATGTATTTTAGTGAAAGGCGCTAGAAGTGACAGATAACGTTAAGATAACATGAACATAAAGTTAATATCAGCTCTAGGGTAACCGTTACGCGTATCTCCGGAAAATAGCTGAAATTCCCTAAAATTTTTAACTAAATTTGACACATAACCGCAATAAACAGGTCCACTGGAACAATATTACAAATGACACTAGACAAGGTCATCAGGTATCTTATGATATAACAAATGCACATTTCACCTTAAATGTACTTTCGTACACGTGATACCAAAAATCCTGGATCGAACTGTAAACAGATTTAAACAGAATCGAACAGTTAATTTTAAATGATCATTCAACAGTTTTCGTTCCACAACGGAAGCTCGTGCCGTCAAATATATGCTCACATACAAGAAGAAACTAAGTATAATTATACTAAAGTCACTTCATTAAAATTAGTTACTAAATTTCACACACACACAACTTGCCATAAATGACCGTCGCATTTCGAGCGAGTCTCGAGTGAGCCGCGAGCGAGTGGCTCCCTCGAGATTTCCATAATGTTTAAATTTAATAGTAATTCTGTTTTAAAACAAATTTATTTCGAGCGAGTCGCGAGCGAGCGACAGTCATTTTTGGCGGGTACTGTAATCTTGTCGCAAATAGATGTATAAAGTTTTCATAAAGTAAAATGGTCCTAAAGATGACTTAACAGTAGAAATAAGATGAGGTGTAGAATTATGAATACTTATTTACACCAACATTACTAGAATACATCAAGAGAAATATTTTGAGCCATCGGTGAGGTCCGACCACCCGTTGCTGAGTTATGCCGATTAAAAGCTAATTCCTGGGCCATTTGCACCAGCTATGTCATCCTAATTAAATCATACAATTTCCTACCTCCTACGGTAGTTGGAAATTCTCCGTAAGATTATTTAGTAAAATTATTCACCCCATATATCCAAAGTCCTCTATGTGTCTCAAATAAAATTAGTTTAGATCAAGGTGATTTAAAGGATTGCTTCATGCCTGGAAAATACTTAGGAGCAACAGGATTTTATTGCTACTTAAAATTACGGTGATGTCGCTAACCCAGCCCCATCGCATCTGTTTGCTAGGTGAAATAAATTCTAAAAATATTCTGGGATTTCTTAGATTAGGCACGGTTCAATTATATTAAGACTCATGCAGTGCGGTTTATTTTGCGACACCGCAGCTTACACGACCAGCAAGTAACATGGTACAAGGTTTAGCACGTCGTGCAGCTGCCGTCGCTCTACGTCGTGCAACAACTACAGCTAGGATCATATCAAGTCAAAACATCAAAATTCCAGTTTGAGGTACATATACATGCTGGCTTAACAATCAAAGGTAATATATATTGTATCTTTGTGCTTTCGTTATTGCAAAGCAAAAGCTGCGCATGTCTTCGATTTTGAGTAACCGGCAACACTGAGATTGTTTTAATTTCTTCTACACAAAGTTTGTGATACTGGCTGTGTAAGATTATTTGTTCAAGTGAGTTAAAACAGATAGAATGAACGTTGTAATAATTATTGTGATAGCGAGCTCAACTACAGTACTCGCCAAAAATGACCGTCGCATTTCCAGCGAGCGAGTTCGAGCGAGTGGCTCGCTCGAGATTTCGCAACTATTTAAATTAATAGAAAATTCTATTTTTAGAACAAATTTATTTCGAGCGAGTCTCGAGCGAGTCGCGAGCGAGCGACAGTCATTTTTGACGGGTACTGTACATGTAGTGCCACGGTACAACATGGTAACTCGAGTGACATCGGTGATTTGCGTGTAGAGTAACCAGATTTTCAAGCTAGCTCTGGCTCGGACTTGTTCCTCAGCCATGTACGGTTTAGCGCGGCTCGGCTCTCACCGACATCTTGAGCTCGGCTTGGCTGTTCATGAACCATATTCGGCTCAGCTTGGCTCCTCCCACCGAAAGCTACGCTCGGCTATTAGGCTCTTTGTAGTAAAAATTTGCGATTCAATAATATTAGACATAATATATCAACCAACAATTGAACTATATAATAGTTGATTTTAGTAGCCGAACCTTAGTTATCTCAGCCATCTTGCTTTTATATGTTTGTTGTTTTAGAAAACAGTTTTTAAGAGCCGACCACAAGTTTTCCAGAAACACTAGGTTCGGCTCTCGCAGACAGATATGCTCAAGATCAGCTCTTCTCGTCAGCCGAGCTTAAATTCTACCCCATATGGTGGTGCCACATCAGCAAATTGTTCAATTACGCCTCGCAAAATTCCACAGGCGGTTGCGGCATTAAGAAAAAACGAAGACCTTTAACACAATGCTACTTCATCATGATAATGTAACAATCATGCCTCTAAAATTACGTGACCGTAAATAACAAACTCGCGTTGCGCGGCGCATTTGTGTCTGTGATTCACGAAAATAGAACGTTGCAGCAGCAGCGTAGCTTTCAAAAAATATTTGCCCAGGTGCTGCTTTTGCTGCTTGTCGTATATGTTTTATAAAACGTCGTATATCCTTTGACTTTAGAGCAAGCAGACAAAACCGTTGCTGTCTTAATTGTGTCCGATAAATGTCTGTCGAATTTGTTCTCGGAAAGTTAAAATTTAATGGTATATCAACAGAATTGTGGCTTTACAATATGTTCTCTTCAAAATTTGCAGATATAGATTTGCGTGTTTTAACACAGAGAGATAACAATAAAGCGAGTCAAAGTTTTAAACACATGGATATTTTCTATCACGTCTCAATGTACCCCTTCCCAGCGTATCATGTTCTGTTTTGCCCACTAGGATTCAACCACTATTAACTAGTGAAGCTCGCTTGCGAGCCAGAATTGAGTGGTGAGAACAATCTCCCGAAGTCTGTTGTAGAAAGCACACACAAACAAAGCCTACACACAGTACGCAGGTGCAGCATTATATAAACCGTGAGTGATGAGCCTCTTTTGATAGGCAACGTATGCAGTAGACAAAACATCATAGAACGAGTACAAAAACAATGAACTAACAATTTAATAATTCAATAAAACCCTAAATTGACCGTGAAAAGAACGTTTTAGAATTCAAACCGACACTTGAGAAAAATCTCATATTTCATACCAAGTATGAAACAGAAGTGTGAAAAATATTTGCCACACAATATTCTTGACACTCGCAATGAGCTTGTCGGCTCAGAAAACCCCATATCCGACACTAAAACCAAAAATAAACACACATTCAGGGGCTTTTCCCACGACTTGTTACCAAAAATTTCAAAAACGTCATTTTTTATGCCAAGTATGAACCAGAAGTGTAAAAAATATTTGCCCAACAATATTTTTAACACTTGCAATGAGTTTATCTGCCCAGAAAACCCCATATAAGACACTAAAAGCAACAAAATCACATATTTAGGTGCTTTTCCCACGACTTGTCACCAAAAATTTCGAAAACGTCATTTTTTATGCCAAGTATGAACCAGAAGTGTAAAAAATATTTGCCCAACAATATATTTAACTATCTGTGCAGAAAACCCCATATAAGATACTAAAAGCAACAAAAAGCACACATTTAGGTGCATTTCCTACGACTTTTCACCAAATATGAAATTTGGCGCCAACTATAAGCTTACAGACTCCAGATTGGGAAGTAGTTGAAAAACTTGTTATATATCATTGGAAAGACCTGGTAAAGCTACATGGAATAGGCCTATTACTTTGCGGATACCTCTTTTACTTATTGAGAAAATTCGTAAAAACTGGGAGGGGGTGTGTCCGAAAAATGGGCCAAAATGACGCCATTTTGCCCCATAACTTTTCCCACGGGAAAAAAATTCAAAAATCGGGGCTCCGTCACTACACCTAAATCGGCCATTGTGGTTCGATTGAGCTATCTTGCATCAAAATCCGCCAACCGTTATCGAGATCCAGGTGCGACACACACACAGACAGGACCTCCTCTAAGCCCCCTCCAGAGCCAAAATTGGAAGATTTTCGTTTCACTCGGAATACAATTATATGACCCATATATATTGTTATAGTGGAAAATTTGATCCGAAGTTTTCTTATTTTATTTTAACACAGATTAATATTTTAGAAAATACTTAGAAATAATCATATTTTACCCTGACGTTTCAAATAAGAACAGCGATTAGGTACAGCGATGAGACACCGCTCTTCACTATGTTTTTAAAATTGGCGATCGAAAAGCTTCTTATGATTTTTATACGAAAGTTTTGGGCATGAAGGTGTGTATGTACATATCACTTGTACCATTTTTCACTATTCTAAAACGATGTATAAAATTAGCTCAAGTCGTGGAGGAAGATATGATTAACACTTTGCTTTGCCTGGTGGTTTTTGATTTTCCAGTTTTCATAGTAAATGGTTACCGAATTTCCATCACTTTCAGCCTCGTTTTGGGCGCTAGAGATACATTTAACGAACTGGGCGATACTTAGCAAATGCTTAATGGAAGCTCGATATTTTATTTGTGTTGCGTTTGTCGTGTCGTCTAAGAATGATTTTCCTACTTGCTGCTATTATGACGTATTTTTATACCTAAATGTCAAAATGTTTGGTATGGTCCGAATTCTATTTTTTGTAGTGAGAAATAAACTTTACAAAAAATCAGCTTATCTAGGGGAACAGAATCTTTTCTAGCAAAATATTGAAACCAGAACACTAGAATCGTGTTATGATTTCTAGATGTACTCACTTGAGTTATTTCTGTTAGCAATTATACCACACCCACTGATCATATTTAATGACGACTTTAAGACCTGGTAAACATTGTATTGTTCCTTTCCGGTACGGTCAGGTTCTGTGCCTATTCTACCGCGGCTCGAGCGGGATCGCAAATTCAGGTTCAGTTGCGCCCCTACGAAGACCGGAAATCAAAATTAGGCAAACAACTTTTTAATGAAAAATTCAAGCTGTCACCGCAGCTGCAGGTTTGTGTATTGCGATGGTGACACAATAGTTTGATTGAATTTCTATCATTACAACATTTTTCATTGTCTAACAAAAAATCTCGCAGTCACAAATGAATAAGTGAAGATGTCGCATTTTAAGGGAAGTCGCCAACAAGGGTTGAACCTGAGGGAATAGACATCGTTCCCTACTCCCTGCTATTCCAAAATCCCGACCATGTTTATGTTCTCATGAGCCGATGGAATTAGAAATTATAAAAAACTTTAAAATTATAAAAAAATCGGATCAGGAAAACTATAAATTGTGAATGCATTGTCGATTCGGAATGAATCGGATCTAATCAGGCTCTAATTATTGTTATTGAGTGTTCATGTCTTCTGATATTCATGAACTTCAGGTGTTGCGGCATGAAGAATTTGATAAAGGTTGTGAAGCGACATGCAACGGGTATGTGTCCAAACACTTTGTCCGTTTACTTGAGAACATTTTATTTCACAAATGGGACACATACATACACAGAAGTTATATAATGTATTTCTAATAATTCTTTCTATGTCGCTGTAAGAATGCCAAAGAACAACAAGCTGGCAATGATTTTAAGCCTATTTTGGCTGTGGAAACAATATAGTTCTTTCGGACAATAAATTATTTGCAAGTACTATATAATGCCCGTGTCAAAATTATTATTAACATAGTATAATCGACGGGTAAAAAATCAAAATCATAAACTTTGGTCTATATCATTTGATTGTTAGATCACGTACTTACTGCCATTACTGAACAATGTGTCTCTATTTGCTATACGTATTACCACATCGCATTTCATGGTACATTTGCCTAACTTTTAGCAAAAAGTAAAACATAGTGATATTTTATTACCCCGCGAAATGGGTAATAACAAATCAACCCGGGGTAAAGAAAAATCATGCTATTTTTTGCACAATTAAAAGATAAATACATAAGTAAAAGATAGATTTTTCATACTTACATGAGTGTCCATTATTTCCTGAGGCTAGAAACCGACGCCGAACACCGAGCACACGTTGTTGTCACCATTATTGTTGCTGCTGACGGTGTCGCTGAGATTACGGTTGCTGCCGTTGTTGTTGCTGCTGTAACGGTGTTGTTTCTGAGATTACGGTTGCTGCCGTTGTGTATTTGCTGCTGACGTATTTGTTGCTATTAACGGTGTTGTTGCTGCGTCAAGGTTGCTGCCGTTGTTGTTGCGGTTGACGTGTGTTACTGGTGACGGTGTTGTTGCTTAGATTAAGGTTACTGCCGTTGTTGCTGCTGCTGACGTGTTGTTGCTGTGCTTGTTGTTGTTGCGAGTTGCTAGTGTCGCTGTTTGATGTTACTGGGTTGTTAGTTGCTGAATCCTGATGATGTTGATTAATGTTACTGTTATTATTATTATTGTTGTTGTTATTAGCATTAAGTTTCATTGCGTTCGGCGCCTGATGACGGCAATCGAGTCTTTACCGAGGAGCCGCCTAAAAACAGTCAGAACTGTCTTCTCGGATCGAAACTGGAACGATGAACGCGATTGATCAATTGCTATTAAGTCTGTATCTTCCGGTTCTAAGATTGACTGTAGTGTTACGGAATCGCCATCCTGCGCAAATGGCCAATACCACATAATATCTTCGGGGTCAGTCGCCATCCTCTTTTCGATGGAGAAAGTTCATTTGAACGAGTTTTTCGTTATGGTCAACAGCAATTACTTTATCCAGTAGTATGTCCTGGGGACTATTCCACCAAAAGTGCAGTAATGCTGTCCCTGAGTAAGCGAAGTGGTCTTCTGGTCCGTATTGAGCAATGTCATTTTTCCATCGATGTTGCTATTGATGTTGGTAGAGTTTCTCGGACTAGTCGTGTGGGGCTTATTCATGGGACCGAAGCTGGATGGTCGGTATCAAGCGTTTAATTTTCGCCTGCTTCCTCGCAAACAGCCTGATTGTTTATCGCTGATTTGTTTGCGAAGCTCTCATCAGAATAACTTGAGCATGGGGCTCCGCAATAAATTGCGGACGACGAAAAGGTCCCCCTTGTTGGCAGCAGGCATTTGCTCTCGACGACCGCGAACGATGGCCTCTCAGTGATGTTCTCTGTCTCCTTTGCTGCAAGGGTGGCATGAGTATCGCATTACCGGCTGGAGCCTGCCGCTCACAAGCGCGTTGATCAAGCGCCAGTGGTGTCTCTGCGGCGATCCTATAATTTTTGGATCCGGTAGAAGGGGGTTTCACTTAGCGCGGGTGGGCGCTGAGGAGGAAGAACACGGCGTTGCTACCTGGGACGGAGTTTCCGACATGCTCTCCAGGATCATTCAGACGGCAGATTGTGTAGCTATTGGATCTTCCAACTGAACTTAGCGTCATCGAGTTATTCTCACTAACACCGATCATATGTTTGGCAACGCATTCCTGACGCATGTCAGTTTGACTGGACAGTTTTCCCCTTGAAACTGACTAGTGGATCGTGAACGGTGCCGTCGGCACACACAGCGGGTGCTGGCACCGTGGTATTTTTCTATTCGCGCCGCATGTAACACGAATTGTCTTTCCACCTACAGCGTACGAAATATTGCATTCGGATGGATCGGATCGAAAACTCGACTCGTCACAGCTCCAAATCGCCTTAGGCCCATTTTGAAGACCGAGGCGTTCGATTATCAGCTAGGTTATCATAAAAACCATACGTATATCACAAAACGGGATTCCTAGAGTAATGTCTTTTCGGCAATTTGATAGCGGTCATACTTTTTTCAGTGATAAATTTTGTCGCTCCAGGAATGATTTAGCTCAATGCGGTCCTGGCATTCCATTTGGAAAGGGGTGGCGATCTCGTTGGTTAATGCATAGTCCCTCACCACCTCGCGAAACTCCAGTAATGTTAACCTAAATCTAAAAATCACCCGTCATGGTGCTGTGTGTTGCCAATTTTGTCTCATTTTCGCGTGAAAAACAAGTCTTCGACCCTGTAGGCTTCAAAACTTCGAATGCAGCTTCCATGCGCCGTTGTCGCAACATATAAAATGACATATGATAATTTTCTGTGCAGCTGTTGAATAGAAACGCCATTGCTAACTTACTCAATGGCCCTTCGAATTGATTCGTCGGAATAAAACATAGGCACTTTCACGTAATGACGTGGCATAATTTAATAACTACAATCGGCAACTTTATAAACAACTGAAAAGAGTGCCTTTATATACATGGTTATACGAGCTAGCTATGCAATATATCATGATTATATAAGCTAGGCAAGTTAAATAATTTACCTGGTAGAAAAATCGCGTTTGGGAAAATAAAAATCAGTTATTTTTTCACTCGCACTGTTTGAAATTTCGGTGTAAAAAAAATTAGCCATACTTGTTGCTCTCGAATAAAATAATGAAATGTGAGATGAAATTTAGGGGTTTACAGCATCTTTTATAATATTATGGCCGATTTTTGGAGTTGTGCAGAATGTACATAACGTTTCGCGAAAAAGTTGATAACATGTGTCAAAAAATTTTAGTGGCTGTTTTTCGATTGGATGTATGTGTAGCTATGTGTTTTGCATTCAGGGAACCGTATCAAACATCAGTTATTTATTATTATAATATGGGACAGGGGTCGTAGTTTATAGCAGCATAGGTTGGATAGGGTAGTTTGTGTTCTCACATCACGAATATTCAGATGGTGATTTTTATTTACCCCGTGTAAGCCCCGATTTTTTTTTTTTACCCCAGGTGATTTTAAATTTTGTCTTTTTTCAAATGTTGTCTTATCTCAAATGTAATTTTTAATTAGTACTAAACCTTGAAATGGAAGATCGTGTTAATTCTCAGGTATGAAAAATTGGAAATTTGTTTTTTTTCCCCAAAAGCGACAAATTGGCTCAAAAATCGAACGTGGTTAGTGTGTCACTTTTCTTCTTTTGGAAAAGTTGTTACCTAATAATTAGACATTTTACATATTAACATTTTAGCCCCATATGGGACGACATTGGGAGTAAAACGATCGGTTACGGTGGCTCACCCACTTTGCACTCAGTTGTTACCGTATAAGTTACAATGTTTGTAGTAGTTAATTGGGCAACGATTTTATTGTAAATACTGCTTCGTAGCTAAATTTGCCAAAGTGTTACACAATAGTCGTAAAAATTGTGCGAAATTAGGTGCAAATTTCCTCTGTGGTAATGTCTCTTGTTTGAAAATAGAGTTCTTTTAAATTTATATGTTCAACAACCCACGAATAAAGATAATCGCCAGAAATGATCGCCAATTTTGACGCACGTGTTTCGCACGGTAAAGTGTCACTCTTGGCCACGTTCTTGTACAGTACGCTGTAAGCATTATGGATTATAATTACAGTCGAAGCAACAATCTCTCAAAATTTATTTTTAGCGCAAGCAATGGTCAAACATAAACGTAGAACGAGACGAGACTTTCGCTTATCTCCCGTCCTCGACGGGAGATTCGCACCCTGCGGATGAGAACTTTTTTACGGGGGAGAGGGCGCCACACCTTAGCCCTTTCCTATTAATCTATGTTGGGTTAAAATCTACCGATTTGTGAATGAGCGGTAATTGATGAGCAAGCGACGTTTATAGTCACAAATGCGTTCGTACCAAATCTAGCTCGTTTTGCCACCTCGGTAACTAAATTCGACATATTTAACAAATTATACAATAAATTTGACTGAAACCCGCACAATCATACATAAATCAAAGAGAGCTCCTAATGCATGCAGTATTGTGCGAAAAAGGTATATTTTGATCAGATAGACATTTAAGTGAAGCATCTCATTATTTTCAACATCTTTGGGAAACCTTTAGAAACCACAAATGCAACAAATTATAACATTAGCTTAGAATGCAGAATCATGATGGGTCAAGGAGGGGTCAAGTGGGAATTCAGTGCCATTTTGAAAAATAATTGTTCACAGATAAGTTCAAATGTTTACTCATTCGTTTTTCAAGTCTCCGAAAAACCTTCTGTAATATGTAAACAACATAGATCACATTACATTCAAAATAACGACATCAAAAATGTTTCTTCGGGAAACCATGGATACAGTAAGGCGTTCCAAAAACAGGAATATGTGGATGGGGATGCGTCCAAAATTACTCGAATTTTTTCATTTTTTACAGTGATCCCTAGTACCTTATAGTGACCATATAATGTTGAACGATTACCAAAATATGATATAAAAAAAGGGTTAAAAATAGGTTCGCTGGGACGTTATTTTTGTGCTCGTTATCTCTCTACCGTTATTCCTGGAACGAAGG
>JASANE010001679.1:0-13851 GCA_030248225.1 Trileptium ribeirensis
GTTATAGTATTTTTCTTGGTTAGCATCATCTGTCTTTCTATACAATTATCTGCTAGCTAAGTGTCAAATTGTCTATACAATTATCTGCTAGCTAAGTTTAAAATTTTCTATACAATTATCTGTTAGCTAAGTGTAGAATTTTCTGTACAATTTTCTGCTAGCTAAGTGTAAAATTTTCTATACAATTATCTGCTAGCTAAGTGTCAAATTGTCTATACAATTATCTGCTAGCTAAGTGTAAAATTTTCTATACAATTATCTGATAGCTAAGTGTAAAATTGTCTATACAATTATCTGCTAGCTAAGTGTAAAATTTTCTGTAAAATTATCTGTTAGCTAAGCGTAAAATTTTCTTTACATTTATCTGCAATCTAAGTGTAAATTTTTCTGTACAATTGTCTACTAGCTAAGTGTAAAATTTTCTGTACATTTATCTGTTAGCTAAGCGTAAAATTTTCTTTACATTTATCTGCTATCTAAGTGTAAAATTTTATATACAATTATCTGCTAGCTAGGTGTAAAATTTTCTCTACGATTATCTGTTAGCTAAATGTAAAATTTTCTGTACAATTATCTGCTAGCTAAGTGTAAAATTTCATGTACATTTATCGGCTAGCTAAGTGTAAAATTTTCAATACCATTACCTGCTAGATAATAGTAAAATTTTCTCTACCATTATCTGTTAGCTAAATTTAAAATTTTTTGTAGAATTATCTGCTAGTTAAGTGCAAAATTTTCTATACAATTATCTGCTAGCTGTGTAAAATTGTCTGTACAATTATCTGCTAGCTAAGTGTAAAATTTTATATACAATTATCTGCTAGACCAAGTGTAAAATTTTCTCTACGATTATCTGTTAGCTAAATTTAAAATTTTTTGTACAATTATCTGCTAGCAAGTGTAAAATTTTGTGTACACTTTTTCCGCTAGCTAAATGTAAAATGTCGTATACAATTATCTGCTCGCTAAATTTAAATTTTTTTTTTGTACAATTATCTGCTAGCTAAGTGTAAAATTTTCTATACAGTCATCTGCTAACTAAGTGTAAAATTTTCTGTAAAATTATCTGTTAGCTAAATGTAAAATTTTCTGTACAATTATGTGCTAGATAAGTGTAAAATTTTTTGTACAATTATCTGCTAGCTAAGTGTAAAATTTTCTCTACGATTATCTGCCAGCTAAATGTAAAATTTTCGATACAATTATCTGTTAGCTAAGTGTAAAATTTTCTCTAAGATTATCTGCCAGCTAAGTGTAAAATTTTCTATACAATTATCTGTTAGCTAAGTGTAAAATTTTATGTACATCTATCTACTAACTAAGTGTAAAATTCGCTTTACAATTATTTGTAGCTAAATCTAAAATTTTCTGTACAATTAACTATTAGCTAAATGTAATATTTTCTCTACGATTATCTGTTAGCTAAATTTAAAATTTTCTGTACAATTAACTGTTAGCTAAGCGTAAAATTTTTGTTTACAGTTTCAAACCTTTGCCCAAAATTTGAGCTCAAAATTTTAACAAAACATTGCAAAAAATATGTTTCCAGGGTTCCGATTTGCCAAATTTTTCTATTATAAAACAGTTGAGGTCAACTTTGTATCAAATTGATCTCAAATTTTGAACGTGTGAACACAGCTTAAATAATTTGGCGGCGAGAAAACCATATACCAAAAGTGAAGACAACACGAAAGACCTCATAGGTTAGCAATTTTTAGACTGGAATTGGACAGGATATCACTACAGTCTCACAACATACCCAGCACAAATTATTAAGGAAACAATAACTAACTATATATAAATATATCAAAATTTAACGCTTACCTAATAGACTGGTTTATCAAATTGTGACAGACTATTTCGTACAATTATAGGTATCGAATCTGGTACACTCGTGATGAAATGTGAGGTGCTAACGGATATAGCATTGAGAGCCCTTCAGCTATGTTTTTTACCTTAAGGTACAAAACCATATCCAGTCTGAGCCAAGTCTCCGGCTGGACCCGCTTAGGCATTTCCCGCATGAATTACTCCGTATTTCGTGCAGTGTCGAGGTAACTTTTTCTGCAGCGGGGGATTGAACCTGGAACGTTTGGTTGCGAGCCTCCTACACTAACCGCTATCCATAAGGAACCTCGCAAAGCGGGCGAATAATAACGGACCCTGAAACGCCGTACTACAAACACGACAAGTGCATCGTTTGACAATGTACGCTATATCATGTGTGATGCACTGTGCGGGAAAGTGGTAAAGCTACCTTAAAACTTTATTGATTACGGCGTGTGCAGAGTTTTTAGAAATATTGGAGAACGGATTATAATTAAGTTTCAAAACTGTATGATAAGACAAGTTACACATCAAGTATAAAAATCATAGATTTAGTAGTGAATAAAGAAAATTTTACATTTTCCATGGTATTGTACAATTTAACTGTAGGTATTAAACATGATACGCAACAGGCAGTACATATTTTTTCAAAAAAAACACTAAATCACGCGTATACAAAGCAAATAAAAAGATTTGGCTGAAATCGGATGAAAGTGGATTTGCTAGCATTCTTATGATCGTTAGCTACTGAACAATATTTTATATTCCCTTCCAGTTTACCTTAATTTTTTTCAATAAACTTACACGATTTCATTTGAAGCAACATAATTTGCAAAAATTTAACGATATATACATTTTTTCAGTATCTAATGTCAACCTAGGGTAATATTTTTGCTTGTGCTACTGTCCTTAAGAATTTGGGTTAAATTTTTATATAGAATTTTGGACGGTCTGCTGTTCGTTGACGCACTAAACGGTAAAACCTTTGAAAAATCCAATAATGCAGTTAGTCAAATAGTGTTGTAAAACAGTTTTGTCAGTGGATTCAACTGAATTGAAATTTTCATTAACCGATAAGCCGTTAGCCATTAAATATTCTTTGTCGATGAACTGTCAAATCGCGAGATGTAACTTATTCTTTTTACTCATAATTTGGTTAACAGTACAAAAGTTTATTAATGAGACTATGATTATGATATATAGTAATATAAAATAAAAAAGATATTGTTCGACTTATAACTAAAAGTTTCTACCGTAAATGAGAAGAAATTTATCGAGATTTACTTTTGCTTTCGGAGAGCTGAAAATAACTTTCAACTATAAGTTAGTTATGCGGAGTTCACTTTATAATGTCCCCGCTGTTTGGAACTTTTGTACCCCTGTAGTCGCGACCCTACCTAGACAGTCAGGGAGACAGCTGTACTGTAAATCAATAGCCGAGGGTGTACGACACACCCTAGCTACTACATTTTTCTTAACAGTGTCGTACACAACCTTAGCTACCAATTTGGCGCGAATTAGCTGTAACGGACACTGTCTGTAGCTAATTCGGTTTATTAGTCAACTGTCCTGTGTAGTTTTTTCTAAATTCTCGATATTTGTATCTAGCCCATATGAACATTGCTCAAAGCCGAACACTGTCAATATAACTGCCAGAAGACGCGGCGTGCTTGAGACTGTCGAGAAGTGGTAATACACGTAACTAGCTACCTTTGAAAAACTTTATTAAAAACATGGGGGTGTCCAAGACACCCTGTTGTCAAAAGTATGCCTGACACTGTGTGGTGCACATAGGCTCCAAACGTTGGGAACATTATAACGTGAACGCCGCGTTAAAAAGATATTTGAGACTAACACGTTAAAGAACAGACATGGCATAAGGGTTATTAATGCATGCAATTCGCTCACAGGCTCTGCAGGTAACGAGCTACTCCTCAACGCTTCAAGCGCTACTTAAATTTAAAAGCTTACTTAAACAGGTTGATGTGGTATTGTTTTTACATTATGACAGCAACTTGCAATCAGTTGTAAGGGTACATCCCTTAATGATAAGTTTTTTGTGGTTGACACATTAGTGTTTATTTGTTGTTGTTACAATGTGTATATAATCGTAAGTTTGATTTATGTATAATATATTGTTAACTTCAGAAATCATCAGCTTTTTTGCTGGTTTTTATTGACATAAATACAACACGTTTACACAAATTTGTCTACTGAAGCATGAATTAGGAAGCACTACTGCTACAGCTAAACTCTTAAATAGTTATACCTAGTTAATTTCATTGCAACTCAATGTCATGGAAATAAATTAAGCCGACAGTTTTGCGGTTTTATAATTGATGATAAGGTTTGTATCATATTGCTAGAACTACTACTATTAGCGACAATATTTTTACACCGATTTAACAATCTGAGCTAAGTATATATATAATGATTTATATTGAAATTCTGTTGAAAATTGCAAGTGTAATATATAATAGCAACAAGAACACAGGAATTAATGACAGCAATATCCAAGCATCGTACATATATAATTATAATAATAATATTCAATAATAATAGTCACTGATAAACTGTTTTCGGCTTAGAATACATAGTTTGAAACCATTTAATTTGTTCGATAGAGCGAAATAGGTTCTAACTTTGACGAACCAACGAAGTACAGATTCACAGCAACAAGTTTTTACTATCATAATAATGTAAAAAGTATAGTGCTTGAAATTACGGTATTAGCTTATTATATACGAACGGTATCTTACCTTCATAATCTCAAAAATTATCGTATTGTTATTAATAGTTATATCGTATCCAGCGCTTTTGCAACGCTATTAGCGAAAAGGGCGTTTTATAAATTGTTATTATTAGGACGTGAATATTATAGAAAATAGCTTAATCGGTCCCTGATACGTAAACCCAGGGACCACATATCTATCTCAAAAAGATGAAGGATATATTATTTAAGGTTAGTTTGGTCATGACTTTATACTGGGAAAAAATAAAAATTAGGATGGGGGAAGGCGGTCAACTAGACCAGAAGTGAAGGGTCTGTCCCACAGTCTAAAAAAGTGGGGCCTGACCCCACCGATATGTAAAAATGTCAATTTCAATTTTTCTATGAATTACAACGAATACTCTTTCTATTGTACTACTAGATAACTCAAGATTTACAGTTGTTATTAACCCTATTGTTGCACCGTAATGCTGTGATATTATGTTGAAAAAATTATGATATTACTAAAAGGTGGGTCAACCCACGATTCCGCAACGAGCGGTATCACTACGAGCAAGCGATGTTTATAGTCATAGATACGTTTTTGCGCTCATCAGTGCCTTATTTTTGACAGCCTCTAAAACCTTTGTACTCGCAGATTTAACAAATTACAGAATAAGATTGAACCCCACAAAATCATGCGTACAATAAAAAGGGTCCCAGGACATGAAGTATCATGCCAAAAGAGGTATATTGGTTACAGAGACAGTCAAATAGACGGTTTCTTCATTTTTAGCGTCCTCGAAAACCTTAACAACCACAAATGAACCTAATAATAACATTAGGTGAAAAATCACAAGATCACACATGGCACAAAGTGGCGTCTCATGGGATACACTACAATTTCAAAAAGTTTATACCTGTCACAGATACACTCAAATAAATCACTATCGTTTTCAGCACCCTCGAACGCATTTATAATAGCAAATACAACAAATTATAACATCACGTCGAAAATGACGAAATGACGCGTGGCTCAAGTTGTAGGGTGTCCTAAGGATCAATTCCATTCATTCTAAAAATTTTAAATCGGCCATGGATAAGTTAAAATGAATTACTTCATGGTTCTCAGCATCCTCGAAAACGTTTATAGTAAAATATGCAATAACATATAACATATAACATAATAAAAGATGCAATAACATCACGTCGAAAATGACGAAATGACGCGTGGCTCAAGTTGTAGGGTGTCCTAAGGATCAATTCCATTCATTCTAAAAATTTTAAATCGGCCATGGATAAGTTAAAATGAATTAGTTCATGGTTCTCAGCATCCTCGAAAACGTTTATAGTAAAAGATGCAATAAAATATGACATTTCATTTAAAATAACGAAATAATACATGCTTCTTGTCAGGAAGGGTTTGTAACAGAGGATGCTATGCCGTTTGCACAAAAGAAACATTAGTCACAGATACGTCCAAATAAATCATTTATTTTCTCAATGCCAGTAATCGATTATTTTCAAAATATGATATAACGGGTGAAAATGTGTCGTTTTCGGGACCCTTATTTGTGCTTTTATCTCCTTATCCTCGGGGAGTGACCAAAAATCTTCATGGACGGGTTGCATAGATGTAACCTATATGGGGAGGCGTGCTAGCTACAAGCTATCATATGCAAAAGACCGCATGAGAATATATAATAATAATAGTAAACACTTAATATAGCACCTATTTCGAGAAATGTTACACAGTCGCGTTTTGTAAATACGATTAGTGTCAAAATAAATACGTTTTCAGTCTGCTCGTGAATTGTAGTCGTGTTAGGTTCAGATCCCTTAAATCGCGAGGAAAAAGATTCCAAGATATTGGAGCCAAAGATCGAAAACTATCGCACCGACAAACCTTCAATGCAAAGAATATGGCTAGCAGCTAGTCGGGACACGGACGAAAACTGCAGCATGTATCTATGCAGTGACGGCGTTCCAGAAGAGAGAGCATTGAAAATTATAATTAAAACTTTATACAGTATGCGTTTTTCCAAGGGTAACCAGTGCAGGTCATATAATACTGGGGTGATATGCTCTCGGATTCCACTTCGTGAGACAAATCTGGAGGCGCTATGTAGCAGCATCTGAAGACTACGAAGTCGTGTGTTTGGCAGCTGGTAGTACAATGAGTTGCAATAATCCAAGTGAGACACAACGAATGCTCGCATAATTATGTGAGCAGTATTATCGTCCTGTCTAAGCGTATCATATCGTAACCGCCACATTTCGCTAAGATGCCGGAGACTTGTTCGTGATACGTTTATTATATGCTGGTCAAATGTCATACGAGAGTCTAGTGGTACACCCAGTGATTTTATTGAGTCAGAACGTTTTATAACTTGAACACCCGCCACGATGCTCGCAGTATTTGTGCCGCGGCTGAAGTAGATCAACTTAGTTTTGGCATAATTTAGCCGCAACTTGTTGTCCGCAAACCATTCCCCAAGGGCAATCATTAGAAGCTCAGCGGAACGAATAGTTTCAGCTATGCTGCTACTGTCAAACTGTTTGTAAAACTGAATGTCGTCGGCATAAGCGTGTTCTTGAAACCAGCATTTGTTATATTTCAATTATAGGTGCGATATAGATGTTGAACAATAGAGGGCCAAGAACGCCTCCTTGTGGAACACCACATGTGGTTCTGACCACGAATGAAGTTTTATCATCAATTGTGACGCGATAGGATCGATCTTTCAGTTATGATTTAAACCATTCGATCGATGTGTTTAATACGCCAACGCTGCACAAACGACTGAGTAAAAGCTGATGATCAATCAAGTCGAAAGCTGCGGAGAGGTCCAACAAAGCAAGCAATGTCACCTTTTTCTAGCCATATTGTCTTGTATATCGGAGCATATTGGAAGAAGACCTGTCTCAGTTGAAAAGCCTTTGCGATAAGCTGACTGCTGGGGCGGAATCAGGTGGTCTGCCTCAAGGTGAACATAAAGTTTATTAAATACGGCAATTTCTATCAGATTGGATAAAAATGATAAATTATAGATCGGTTTAAGGTTAGCAAAGCCATTTGGATCTGCAGATGGAGATTTAAGTAATCGGAGTTGCTATGGCTAATATTTGTCGCGTTGGGAATACATGTTGAGTTAGCGAGGAATTGATATATTCATTCTTAGATATTTCGAAAAAACTAGCCGGACGAACGGATGAACGGACGGACGGACACGGTAAAATTTATCGCTGCTCTTACAAATAAATGCTTGCTCGCTTAGCACACTGCGCAATAATAGCACGTGGAATTATTCTGTACATATTTCTCGAATCGTGATGTACATATAAATATCGCTTGGTTTGCACCTATGATCTGTTCAAACAACTCTACTGGTGTTTGCTACCTTTCTGATTTTTATTAGTCCTATAAAATTTCTATATGGAGGGACTTGGGGAGAGGTCCATGACTTTGGAAGCCAAAACAGCAAATAGACGCAGCGCGATCCATGTCCTGTCAATCATGCTGAGCTAGCAGCCAACTCAGAAGCTTCTCTGAAGAAACACTTAAATCCGCAACTGTCACACGTTCCTCGTCTACAACGATTTCGCTGTCAAAGAAAAATACTTCGTCTTAGTCATTGCTACGCCGCGCATGCTCAAAAGCAGGTGTCGATGATTGCCTCGTCTGGGATGAATGGGACTCATGGATCCACTCCTCGTGTGCTCGATTACGTCCTCGAACCCTATCATCTAACGCAATCGTTTTGTGCAAATTTTCTGCAGTGAGTGCCAAACGCAGAGCCGCAAGGTTGCAGATACGATTTGAAAAGTAGGTGGAACACTTTCGTAGGACATCTCTAGACAAAATACATATAATGTAAAAAAATGAAAACAAAATGCCAAATGCAACATTGTTTTAATTTTTGCTTTATTAAAAGACTATTTATTTTGAACAATGGGAGCGGACTGTCCCTCACTTCAAAAAGTGAGAGGACAAGCCCCTGCCCCCGTTACGTGCACCCGTGTTACCTGCAGCTGTGCCGGACGATCGACTTACTGCGATTGAGACACAGACGGCAAATATATCCGAAACAATGCGGCAATTTCAACCACCGCCTCGCAAATGACGTCTTCCAAAGGTTCCGATATTAAATTGGTCAACGCTTCTAAGCCACCATCTAATCTTAAGGAGGCGCCAACGAAGCCGTAGGATGATACAGATCAATATCAGAAGATTATAGTCATTGGAGGTCTGCCTGAAAGAGGAAACGTCCTCACTGATGCCCAGAACATCATTGCTCTACTGGACCCTTCCACTACCGCGCAATAGGTTTTCAGACTGGGACTGCTTAACAAGCGCCCTCAAGGATATGATTCATCTCAACGTTCACATTGGCTACAACTGCTCAAAGCAAATCTTGTTTCATCGAGTGTTATAAAATCTATTTTGCATCAATCCAAACGACCTAAAAACTTTCAGGGATTAGCAAAACATTTTTAAGACGTTCTATAACTCTGGACGAGAGAGCTTTTGAGAGCCGATCACAGCTTTTTCAGATACACTAGGGCTTTGACAGACATATCTTCGGCCTTGGCTCTGCTAGATTCTTCAGACATCATGGCAGGCTCGCGCTCGTCTCTAGAGCCGAGCTGGACGCATAAATTCTCACCTCTATAACAAACTAGTAAATATGCAGATAACAGAATGTGGGAAGCAATTACCTCCACTTACAATTGCAATAAGCTGCGATCGTGTTTAAGTAGCCTGAATTAAAAGTTTTTTTAAGATTTTAGGACTTGGAGCTACAACGAAAATCTGTCCATCCAATGTGTTTGGCGGATTTTTCCATTCGACAATTCTATCTAATAATAACAATAAAACATTTGTAGTGCGCCTTTTTCGGAGAAGCGTGACAAAAGCGCTTGATAATAAATGTCAGGTAAAGATGTCATGTTATAAACAGTTCATATTCATGCAGCCGGGAACAGATGAGTTTTCAGCCTAGATTTGAACTGAGCTAAATCAAGATTCGGATTTCATAACGCACTTGACAAGTTGTTTTTTGCAAAGCCTTGTGCGAAATGAGCGCGGTATAAATATTATTATTATTATTGTATAGAAGATTTTCGAAAACTACTCGTGATATCAAAATGGGAGTGATTCAACGATGACCACCCCGCCACCAACATCTTGCGTACACCATTGGCACTTCGCTAGTGTATATCAACGCCATAGCCACAGATGAGCGAGGAGATGGGGAGGGAGGTTAATATTATATGCAAAAGCAAAGTATAGAATAAGACACATATAAGATTTTCGAAAACTACTCGTGATATCAAAATGGGAGTGATGCAACGATGTCCATCCCGCCACCAAAATCGCTAGTGCATATCAATGCCATAGCCACATAGAAGCGGGGACATGGGGAGGCAGGTTAATTGGCTTGCAGCCAGAAAGGGATTTCCTTTTATATGCAAAAGCAAAGTATAGTATGTGTTACGTTAATATGTCAGTGTATTTGTTGTTTATTCATACAGGCCTGATTTGTTGTCAGTATTCATACAGCTATAAGAGTGACGAGTCAAAATAGCTTTAAATTCCATACCTAATATCATAGGTATTATAATCTTAAATCACACAGCCAATTCAATAATAATTGTTGTGGTATATCATAGCAATAATAATTCAAGCGTCAACATTATTCAATTTAATAAGCGTTCAATATCATATGTATTACCATGTATTTATTGATAATGATAACAGTAATAATTTAGCACACAAGAGGACCCTTTTACTGATTAGTGCTTAACCAAGTGTAAAAATTATTATTATTATTTCAATGTTAATGTGAAAATTACCGGCTGCACACGAGAGTTCAACTATAATTCTTGATGATAAAATAGCTTTAGCGGTCGATGTCAATACACAAGCTTAACAACGGAAATCTCTACCCGAAATTCACTTCCTTACTTTATAATTATATATAAAATATGTAGGTAGGTAAAATCGATTCGATGGTCTTCTGAGACAGACACAACCTTAGACTCTCGACTATATTTAAGCAAGTGGGCTTTCAAAAACACTCCATTTTATTGCTAATATTATATACTTAATTTCGATGCACAACAATATCAATGGCGTATCTAATTATTAATTTATCCTGATTCAGGTAGATAATAGTTCGTTCAAATACTGACCATCGCATATAACAACAACAAGAAAGTTTTATGAACATTTGCGTACTGGCAACTGAACAGTCAGCGTAACGAGGTTTGCATCAGGCGTTAAGTCCGCCTTAGCGAGCTCAAGACTATGGCAATGGCCTACTGATCACCGACAACCAAGGCAATCCACAACTGTAGATTAAAGTGAATAAGCGATATGAACATGAATACAACATATATAAGCTAAAGTTATAGGTAAATGGTCCTGATATATCTGAATACTTAGGAATTAATCAGATTTCAGTGGATTTCTATATATCTTTATTAACTAAAAAGGGTACTCTCTGTATAAGTGTTTGTGCTCATTAGCGGTGTACTAAATTCTGTCCATTGCTAATTTGTTTTACTTAATAAACCTTAAAGTATTAACATTTATAAATCACTAAAACAGTTTAGTTCCAGTGTATGTGTTTTGATCTCACCACAATCTTCGAGCTGCTCAATTGCATTTCAAATACTTAATATTAAACAAATTAATGCGAACACGTGGACATCCTATAAGACTTTTCAAGTCAAAATTAAAAACCAATGTTTTAAGCCACACATTTGTCATTCATGCCAAAATAATGGAACGGGTAGTGATGGGATAGCTAATCAGCCACTTAGAAAGAAACGACCACATTCCCAAATTCCAGTCTGCATATCGCAAAGGTCAGTCCACAAAGACTGGATTGTTTAAAATTGGCAGCGATATTCAGATAGCATTTACAAGAAAACAAGTGACTCTGCTTATGAGTTTTCAACGGCCTTCTACACTGGAGGTGAAATTGTACATCCTACTGATACCATAAAGTTATTAGGATACTATAGACACGAAGTGACATTTCAGAAACATATCACTGAACTTGCAGGAGCTTGCACGTGGGAACTACGGGAAATAGGAAGAATTCGAAACCATCTGGATATTGATACAACCTATTCAATCGCCAGGGCTTTTGTTATGTTTCGAATCGGTTACCGTAATGCATTGTATGGTAGTTTACAGTCTGTATACCTCTTGCCACTTCGTCGTCTTCTGCACACTGAGTTGAGAATGATTTCTGGTACTTGACGACACGAACATATATATATGTCCCGTCTTGCGGCAACTTCATTGGCTGCCTCTAAATCGACGAATTAAATACAAGATGCTGATGCTCATTTGTAATGCTTTAAGCTCAAACACCCCATCTCACATTGTTGATATGTTGAATTAGTTGTTAGTGGCATGACTTGTCAACGAACGAGTACTCCGAATAGATGTAACAAGAATTAATAGTTTTTGTGTTCTGGGACGTTCTTAATGCATCAACTTGTCAAGTGCGTTATGAAATCCGAATCTTGATTTAGCTCAGTTCAAATCTAGGCTGAAAACTCATCTGTTCCCGGCTGCATGAATATGAACTGTTTATAACATGACATCTTTACCTGACATTTATTATCAAGCGCTTTTGTCACGCTTCTCCGAAAAAGGCGCACTACAAATGTTTTATTGTTATTATTAGATAGAATTGTCGAATGGAAAAATCCGCCAAACACATTGGATGGACAGATTTTCGTTGTAGCTCCAAGTCCTAAAATCTTAAAAAAAACTTGGAGACTTGGAGAAAAAAAAAAGAAATCATAAAAATAATAACGAGTATAGTAGTCAGTTTCTAGGAAATAAGAAAGTTTTCAACTTAAACTTATATTCGGCAACGCTCAGGGATCGACTACGAAGTTCAGATGGCAAATTGTTCCATGCGAATGGGCCAACAAACGCAAATATTCTATGTGTCTTATCCTATAATTTGCTTTTGCATATAATATTAACCTGCCTCCCCATGTCCCCGCTCCTATGTGGGTATGACGTTGATATGCACTAGCGATTTTGGTGGCGGGGTGGCCATCGTTGAATCACTCCCATTTTGATATCACGAGTAGTTTTCGAAAATCTTCTATGTGTCTTATTCTATACTTTGCTTTTGCATATAATATTTACCTCCCTCCCCATCTCCTCGCTCATCTGTGGCTATGGCGTTGATATACACTAGCGAAGTGCCAATGGTGTACGCAAGATTTTGGTGGTGGAGTGGCCATCGTTAAATTACTCCCATTTTGATATCACGAGTAGTTTTCGAAAATCTTCTATGTGTCTTATTCTATGCTTTGCTTTTGCATATAATATTAACCTCCCTCCCCATCTCCTCGCTCATCTGTGGCTATGGCGTTGATATACACTAGCGAAGTGCGAATGGTGTACACAAAATTTTGGTGGCGGAGTGGCCATCGTTGAATTACTCCTATTTTGATATCACCAGTAGTTTTCGAAAATCTTCTATGTGTCTTATTCTATACTTTGCTTTTGAATATATTAACCTCCCTCCCCATCTCCTCGCTCATCTGTGGCTATGGCGTTGATATACACTAGCGAAGTGCCAATGGTGTAAGCAAGATTTTGGTGGCGGGGTGGTCATCGTTGAATTACTCCCATTTTGATATCACGAGTAGTTTTCGAAAATCTTCTATGTGTCTTATTCTATAATTTGCTTTTGCATATAATGTTAACCTCCCTCCCCATCTCCTCGCTCATCTGTGGCTATGGCGTTGATATACACTAGCGAAGTGCCAGTGGTGTACGCAAGATTTTGGTGGCGGAGTGGCCATCGTTGAATTACTCCCATTTTGATATCACGAGTAGTTTTCGAAAATCTTCTATGTGTCTTATTCTATACTTTGCTTTTGCATATAATATTAACCTCCCTCCCCATCTCCTCGCTCATCTGTGGCTATGGCGTTGATATACACTAGCGAAGTGCCAATGGTGTACGCAAAATTTTGGTGGCGGAGTGGCCATCGTTGAATTACTCCTATTTTGATATCACGAGTAGTTTTCGAAAATCTTCTATGTCCTATCCTCGGTAACTGTATTAAGCATTACATCCCAGATCGAAATTAAAATACGATTAACACCAAAATTTGCCGAAAGCAAATATTATAAGCATTAATGTAATCTCGATCCTATGACCGGCAGAGAAAACAGATGCTTTACCCAAAGACTGTATATAGTTGGTTGTGTTTTGCATTTTCGTAATTGAAACCCATCAATCATTAGTTTAATTGAAGGTTATCTC
>JASANE010001681.1:0-58411 GCA_030248225.1 Trileptium ribeirensis
AACCTCTAGCTCGGGTATTTAAGCGGTGGCGCAGTTAGATAAGGGCCTCAGTCGGCCTCAGAAGCTGCGCAATCAAGGTGAGTACGGTTCAGCCTTTTATTTGTTTAAAGTGTGTAGCATTTGTAATTTGTTGTAGTGTAAGAAATAAACTATATTCGATATAACTGGTGACACATTGATTCCTTTGGATTAAGCTTATAAAATAGAATATCCATTGGATATCTCAGTGGAGAATTTTTGTGTTTGGTGTAGTTTGTGTGTAATCTACGGTGGTACTAAACACCCCCTAGGACCACGTAGGTTACAAATCAAGATAATGAATGTAACCAAACAGCCTTAATAAAATCTGAAATTTGTTACTTAGACATCAAAGCTATTCGGCCATTTTGACTATAGTGTGTAGAATAGTGCGTTATGAACATTTTATAGAATAGTATCACTAACTCAAACTATTATGCTTTGGTTTATCCGATGATGAGATCGTTTTTGGGCCTCCCCAAGGATATCAGAGGTTTCCCAAAGTCTTCTGGGTGTTGTTTACTATTCTGAATGCAAATGTTCCTTTATGGGGCGTCAACTACCACCCGATGCTCTATCGGAGAGGGTACAGAAACCCCACGAGTTCGCAGGGGAAGCAGAGGATGGCTACTCCGACGCACAGTTGGAGTATAGTCGATCCTCTCAAAAGAACCTTGGGTAGTAATCAATACCTCACCAAGGAACCTTAGACTTTTGGTTGTAGTAAGATGCAGCTACTCACCATCTTAAATCATACATTACTAACCTAAAACATGCCGGTATATTACTAACTTCGCAAGCTTTTATTTAGCATTTGAAGAAACAGCGTTGTAACTGGAAACTAGAAAAAGATACTTATTAGCATGTGAGACACAAACTACGACATAGTTGTCTTAATCGCTGAAACAACTCTGCATCCAATTCGAGCTTTTCAGCCAACACACTAGAGACGAAAATGTGCCATGTCGCCAAATATCTTGCATCGTGAAATCGACGGTCCTGTTAAAAACTACATAGGGATAAAATTTGTCGATGAATAATTAAAATTACTGGGTCTTGATTGCCCATGGAAAAGAACTGGCTGCGTGCGATTTATTACCACAGACACATTTTCAAATTGCCAGGTATTTACTGCGTTATACGATAAAAAAGATTTCTGTTGTAAAATACAGTTACTAGAGGTTCATGGAGTTACACTATGCAAATTTAACTAGACTCGATCAAGGTACTTCCATATTACAGATAGTAATCTAAAATTTACTTACAGTTTGACTTATAAAATAAGAGTTACGACATTATGATTCCCATATAGTTGTGTCAGTGTTATAACATGTGGTAAACAATGTGCAAATGTGAGCTAGACAGACATGTTCGTGCACGCTTCTGCGAATATGTAAAAGACACACATTATTTATAAATGCCAATTTCAGCGAGTTACACTCTCCTGTCTCAATTTGCGCCACGACCGCATCTTCAAGAGTTGCGCTAATGTCTGATTTTATAGTCGTCGTGCAATCCGTTTCCGGTGCAGGACGTTAGTGGACCCTCGGTGCTCGTCATCAGTCATAGTCACTATATAATTCAATAGTATTCTAAACTAATTTAATGGTTGGACCTTACAGCACCTTTAATGCGATGACATGCATACCGCAACAACGGCTGGTTAGACGGATATCAGCATCATCAACAATTTCAACCTTATCGGGTCTAATGCGGATTTGCAATTGAGATTCATGTCCTATGTCTGGACCATATTTTTAAACGAAAACTAGGTATTCAATATATTACACTGTAAAACATGTAAAGGCTCAACAGGGTCTTCTTTCCCCGCCGACTTCGCGGTGCCCGTTCCCACCGCTGTGGTTTCGCTATATAGTAGATAGGGACAGTAGGAATCTCGTTAATCCATTCATGCGCGTCACTAATTAGATGACGAGGCATTTGGCTACCTTAAGAGAGTCATAGTTACTCCCGCCTGTTTACCCGCGCTTGGTTACATTTCTTCACTTTGACATTCAGAGCACTGGGCAGAAATCACATCAACCAGTGAGATTTGCTAATTTTGATTACATCATCCATAATTCAGGCTAATGTGGCTGACTTTAAGTTTCCCATATAGAGCTTTAAATCTTTGCTCAAATCTCACTTGTTGATAAGCAGAGGTGGAACAGGACAGATTTTCATATATCAATTCATTGTATCACAACAAGTATATACTCTTTTCAACTATGCTTAAATTTGTTATCCATGTGCCGGTTCATTACTTTCGAGAGATTTGATTACCAGGAAACTTACATTGTAAATTAACTTAATACATTCAAATAGCTTGAACTATAGTTGTATTTCGATATCGAAACCTTTGTCACAAAATTTAAATAATATAAAAACGCAAATGTGCCATGTTAAACCATATATCAAAAACATAGGCACATTCAAATGTCGTTCCATGAGTTTTGATCCTTCGATTCATTGTGTTTAAATAATTACATAACACACTTGTTTTAAGCTTTTTGATTATTTGTGTGTAATTATATATACAATTTGACTTAAATTTCAGTTTTCCATATTAAAAGGCTTCTATAGTTGTATAAAAACTGAAATCTTATATCACTAACGATCAAACAGCCAAAAATTATATTGCTCGCAGGAACAGTTGTGGTTTACTGGCAAATTTCGAACCACTCAGTTCTTCGAGTTAGTAGAATTCAATTCGAGACTTCAAATTCAAGACTTTTCAATTCTGTAATTTTTTCTTGTCAATACATGTTACATAAATGTTTTTCACTTAAATGGGATGTCAGTGCTAAGTCGTGGATAATATAGATTTCCACAGACACAACCACATTAATGCTCCAATGAATGCCTAACTTGTAAAACTGTGGATGTGCTGCGAAAATTAACGCTAAGACGCTGCAGAAGCTGCTGGACTAAACTGCGTGATTGTGCATATACTGAGTTAATACTTATCTTGCGTCGTTATTGCTAAAATGGCATGAGGTTTGAGTTTTCAATTTTAATTCCAAGTAGACAACATTATATACTGAGTTAATACTTATCTTGCGTAGTTATTGCTAAAATGGCATGAGGTTTGAGTTATCAATTTTAATTCCAAGTAGACAACATTATATACTGAGTTAATACTTATCTTGCGTAGTTATTGCTAAAATGGCATGAGGTTTGAGTTTTCAATTTTAATGCCAAGTAGACAACATTATATACTGAGTTAATACTTATCTTGCGTAGTTATTGCTAAAATGGCATGAGGTTTGAGTTATCAATTTTAATTCCAAGTGGACAACATTACAGTTATCTTCTATTGTTATGCTATGATAATTTAAACTCCACCACTTGTTCACGTAAACATTGTGCAACTTTACTATGGTTTCAAACTTGAACCTTTGAAGTACGACATGCTAGAGAATCAGACTTCTGATGCAAACAATTGCGTCTACAAACTTCTATTTTATTGTGTGCAATGGACTACAATAAACAGTGCTAGTAAGAACATTTGGCACAATATACTTGTCACACGTATACCCGGCCAACATCGTTGCCAAACTTGATGCATCCGACAGCCAGAGTGATTTCCCGTTACGGGTACTGAATGTTATTATATGCAGGATTTGTAAAATGTAGTTTATTCAGTAACAAGGATCCAGACACTTTTTTTCATATCGTCAACCTTCATATTTCCTAAAGAGGAAAATATGGATGTCAGTCTGCGCCAGGTGAGAAACATTTCAGATAAGCTGTTTGTTGTGCTGTCGTTAACATTGTCTCCGACGAGACGTGGAACGAAATGTTCTGCTTACCTACGAAACACATTCTTTGTTAACAGTGCCTTTTTACGTGCTTTGCAATCGGTTTTCATGATGCTTTAGCATTTTCAGGAGTGATATAAATTGCTTTGGAGATTTCATAGTATTTCTAAGTTATTATTACATGACATACATTATGCACTCAAGATTTTGAAATTTTGTTTAAATGAGCTGCCAAGCGCCAAGCCGTTATAGCACAGCATGCGGTCCATACTTCCATGCGACACATGTTTAAACTGAAAGCAGCACATTAAGTTTATTACTCCGCATGGTAATCCAGTTATTTTTATGTTAAAAAGGTAAGTTATGAAAAATTAAAATTAATTTACAGAATTACCTATGTAACACTGCTAAACACACATTACCCGGAATTTGTTTAGCTAACGAAACATGATATGTAAGCCATACACGCTCAGGAGCTCAGGTCCCGTGGATGTGGCAGCCGTGCTTTGGGGGTGGGTTCGGCCAACTAGTCGGTGAGCAGGCATCGGGAAGCGACTCGGGCATCGGCAGTGGGACGGGGCGGCCATCGGGGCTAAGCCAGGAGAGGTTTCAGGCCACACTCCAGCGCTGGAGAGAGCCTTGCTACGCTTGAGGAGGTAGCTCCATAGTCTCTTATAAATATCTGTAATCCAAACCACAGTATAATTTATGTGAGTAAATCCACCATAAGCAAGTATATATTTATGAATTTCCCGTTAGTTGCTCAACAGCAGAGCCAGCAATTTACCAGACGTACAGTTGTAATATACTTAACTTTATGGGGTAAAATATTTAATGCTTGTACCATTTCATATATAATATTTAAGATAGCACCCTGACATGACAACTACCATCCTTTGTTGTATTTACGTAACAAACAGGTGAATATACATATATTTTTCGATTTCTTCGCAAACGGATTTTTGTAATCTTGTTCGGCCCGATGTGAGTAAAAATTTCCGCTGTTTTAATGTCAACAATTTGCAGTTTAGTAATTATTTTCGTTTTTAACTTTGCATAGTTTCTTAAATGGTTCACAGTTTGTTTGTCTCAGACTTTCGTATTGGGAAGATTCGCTTATAGACACAAATCGAAATCTGGTTTATGCGACCAAAATCTAGTCATGAAATTTCGATTTTGCAATATAGCTATAAAAATGTGATATTTCATAAGAAAATAAGTTTGACTGTAGAGCAAATTTTTGTATGTAAAATATCGAAAGTATGTGGTATCTGAGACTATAAACCATACTTAAAGCCTGCACTTTTAATATTTACTACAATTCTGCGTCAAAATTCAGGTATGTATTTCAATTTTTAAGATTTTTGTTTGCATGATTTTTTCATATATAATGTTGATTTGATCGTAACAAGCCGAACTGCATCCAATCATTTCTCAGCGGAATAAGTCTTACGTTAGACCGGTTAGGTTATAGCACTTGGTACGAAATATGCGGAAAACCATCCATTTAGGTTCAAATACCTACAAAATCTGTCGCGGTATTCTGTAAAATAATAACGACACTATCTATTTAGGTCATATTTTTTAAAAGTTGCGTGTTCTTGTTGAAAAGCTGTAAACGATACGATCTCCTGACGGCAATTATATAATAAAAGAAAATATACAGACCCTTTCCCGCATATAATCACACATTTGTAACAAGGTACATTGCGACGCGGTGCGTATACCGAATTTATCAGGAGGCGTATGTTTGTACGAGCGTCGTTATTCGCATGGTTCCTTGAGGAACCGAGGAACAGCTCCTAAGTAGCGTTGTGGCTACTGTAGACGGCTCGCACCGACACGATCCAGGTTTAATTCGTTGGTGTGACATTAGTGAGTTCAATATTAGACAAAAACACATGCAAGAAGTGGTTAAAAATTATCTTAACCCATAATTATTTCATTTAGGATTTACTATAAAAAGTGCCATATTTAGTTGGAGCAATAATAGTTCCGAAGTATACTGACTTGACAAGGTAGGGCCTTAATTGGTGATAAATGAATGGACATTTCGTTTGAAATTCCTGCTTGTTGTCATGCATACTTCTTTGTTGGTCTCAGTTTTCATTTTAATTAACAAATCAATGATTGGCTAACCAAGCCAAAAATTTGTGACAAGTGGACTAATGGAGGGTCAGAGGCTGTTCATTTGATTAACTATTCAGCATTATTTTATTTTATATCTTGACATGCCATGGACTCATTGTATATGTACCACTAAATTTACTAAATGCTTACCGAAAACTTTTTGATGTCTATCGCAGAAAATCTGTGAGTTATTTTCATTGCCGCTAAACGATATCTGCTGTTTTGAAATACTGCACAATTTACAAGCCGTCACTAGGAATGTTCTTTTTCGCTTTCCTGTAATAGATTATTTTATAGAGAATAGTATTGGAATAAAGCGGAATCATACGTCATAAAATCGTGAAATACTATATCTATGTAAATTTTACAAAATATGTAGTGCCTACAACTATTAGGTTTACCCAAAGTCACGAAAGCAGTTTATTATAAATGCATGCTCATAGGGGACATGGGGGATTATTTCCTTTGAGACTCGGACCCCACCCTATGGGATTCCGCCGATCCCCGCTTGGAAGGTAGCCAGATCCTCCTAAGGTACCGCACCACCCCCCCCCCTTATGCGCGGGCGAAAGATGTTGGTTAGAACAGGCATAAATAGGGCAAAACGAGCAAAAATTGGCCGAAATTGGGAGAAATGTGGGAGAACTAGCAAAAGCTAGAGGAAAATTGGTGCAATGCGTGCCAAAAAAATTGAAAATTTGAGTTCCATAAAATTTCAGAAATTTATCCCCCTGGCGACACCCTACCGCGCCTTGACCCCCCCAACACCCTAGCACTTCCATATATGTAATAGAGTTTGGAGATGGAGAAGCGCCAGGTTCGGAATCGAAGATTTCTCACTAAACCGCACTACGGTGAAAAGATGGACGTTCGATTATTTTTTCTTTGTAAACAGGACTTCGTTATCTCAACGTAAACCGATATGGACGTATGAGGGCTCATATGAAAGCTACGATACTAGATGTGTCTTTTGGAATTTTTATTCCGAGTCGACACATCCACGTCGCAACACAGGGAGTCGAATATGGGGTACCCAGGGGTACATGGCTAAAGTGGGTCATTTTGTGGGTCATTTTTGCTCATAACTCGGCGACCCTTGAACCGATTTGTATCATTTTGGTATAGAAATATGTGTCCTAAGAAGCTTTATTTAGGGGTATATAAATTATTTTGGTCGGGTCCCTATGGCGCATGGGGTTAGCAAATGGTAAAATTTCCAAAATTTTGGTCAAATTTCGTCGAGGTGTAGCTATGTAACCACTCAAGCAATTCTAAGGAAATTTGTTGTGTGGTTAGGATTACTGCGGACCTACCTGCAGCCGGTGCAACAGATTTGATGTAGGTCCCTTGGATCAAATGGTATTTGAAGCCAAAGTTGCGCCCGACACCATATATAGTCATCTGTGACATTACCACTTCTGACGGTATATTAATAGATTTGTGGCTCAAAATAAGTTCATTTGTGTTATCGTGGGTGCTGATTTCAAATATTTACTGTATTTAGACGTGTCTCTTCGTGTAGATGTAGTTGTCAATGGGTAAGACAAGGCGAGTGTTGCGAAAGGGACGAGTGTCATGCTGTCTGTAGCAAATTCTGTTTGTTTTCTGTGCTACTGTGCTTTTGTTAACATTCTTATATATACATAGATTACATACATGTTGTTCACGATTCGTAAGCAGTTCTGAGTAGAGTTAACCCTCATAGGGTTCGTATTAGATATCTGACTATCAGTTTTGTTACTATGCCTTATTGAACAGCAAATTAATAAATAGTTTTTGGCGAATTACATCTTTGTTTAGCAAAAGTAATATATTTTTAATGAGTTGTTCCATTGTATATTAACGCTACAGTTCATTTCTCCGAACTCATACACTTGCCATGTCACTAAGATTCTAGTTATAGCTCTACGGCGGCGTAACTTTTGAGCAAATTATTAAAGCCATTCCGAGACATTTCACATAAATTTTTCAGCTCTAAATAAGAACACAAATAGGGAGTCATTAGTCTATCAGTAGCGTGTCAAAAGACATAACTAATGTGTGGCAGCTTTTCATAATGTCGGCAGCGCTAGTCCTGCACAGCTGCTTCAAAACATGGCTGAACGGTACCAATGGACTGTCGCCCCAGATGCCATGTTTTAAAACATATTGGGTTTTTGCAGTTCCTTTTGTGATGCCTATTTTACACCAGCAGACACATATCTCAATATTTGCTTTACATGAAAAATATCATAGAAGAAAGAGTGTGTACAGTTACATATAACAGCTTATTTTGCAAATAGTATAAACTTAGGTGTCCATCGAAGCTAGTACTAGTTGCCAAATGTTTTCATTAAACTTATAACCCTAAACTCATAGCATAAGATATAAGATTTTCACATATTAAAAAAAACTCCTCAGTCGTCGAATACCAACAGTAGTTCAGATTCGACTTGAATTAATGTTATTTTGAACAACAGTACCATATAGAAACACTAAGTCGGAAAAGCAGAATAAGAACTCCTACCGGCTAGCTACGTAGTATAACAGCGATACATTAACAGCCGCAATATATGATTCAGAGCCGAAATGAAATACATTCGGGCCGTTGGCGTCACACCTTCAAGTTGGACATAAGCGGAAGCAGAAAATGCACAGCTAGTGCACTAGGTATTTACTATAAATACTATTGTTTGTTATTCTCCTTTTGTATAAACCTGTGAGTTTATAAAAATGGTGTATTTTCGTGCGTTTGATGAACAAGGCCCATTGGTATTTGGGAATTAAGGATATGGACATTTATAGCGGAATTTTCTTTTTCTTGGAGATATGTATACTATTTGTTACTGTATTTGCGGTATTTTTTCCTATTTTTGCGTATCAAACAGAGGTATATTCTCTGGGGCCTATTTGGCCCCCTCAGTCCTTGGAGCGAGTAAAAAAGCACAGTCTTCGAAGGATTAAATGTCCAGATTTGCTGACACTTTAGAGCAGAAATGTCCAAAGTCGATTGGGCTAGGATGTAGATAATTCTCACGGGGGAACAGGCCAGGATGGGGTGAAGTGGAAATATCTTATGAACTCATAATTTTCAATTGCAATCTGCTATGCCTAAAATTTTACACTCTATTGTTTAAAAAATTAAATTTTAAGGGTAATAATAATCTACAGTCATAAAAAATATTCGTTTATTGTATAATAGAGATGAGAATTTGGGCTTTTGACTCGGCTTGGCTCTTATCGGCTGTAAAATTGAGCCGGTCATGATGTCTGAAAAGTCGATCTGATCCAGAACCGAGGATCGATCTGTATGAGCCGAGCCGAGCCTAGTATATCCTGCAAAGCTGGAGTTGGCTCTTAAAAGCTTTTTTACAAAACAAAAACATAATTACCGACAGTAAGAACTGCATCAGCTCAGATCTTAAAAACTCCAGCGGCAACTATATATAGTTCCGGTGTGGTAGTTTCTACCTATAGTACATTATGCTTTCTCTACTGTTACTAAATCTGCAAATTGCTATTTTTTAGACACTAATAGTTGAGGCTGCCTGGTTTGTTCATCAGAAGAGACGAACCGAGCCGGGCATAGTCCAGGAAGTGCCCAGCGTAGCCAAAGCCTGAAAATCGGGCTCTTTTTCACATCTATTGTAAAATGCACAATTCCACATTCAGTGCGTACGCCATAGTTGTTCTTTTGGTAAAAAAACGTGAATTGCAAGATTCGCTGTCAGAGTCTGCGATAGGTATTCGCAGTTTATCGAACGATAATTGGGGCTCCGCGATGACATGCGAAATTTAACACGTGCGTTCTCGGTCTAATCGCAAAATAGTGACTGCGAACAGCGCCTACATGCTGGTTTATCGTAAATCCTGTCCGCGTACATAAGTTAAAATCGTAAATTTAAGTACGGACATCGTTTTTGAAATCACAAACTGACTTGACAAAAGAACAACCCAGGTGTGAGCCCAAAACTAGGCTCACGTATGAATACAGCTAGTTTTGAAACTGCCGAAAATTAAGAAAGCGCAAATAACATTACGATGTTAAATGAACTTTCGCTGAAAACGTAATAAACCAGAACATATCCTCATGTCATAACCTATTTATACCACTGATCATAAGGAAATTATGTTTTCAACGAACATAAAAGTTAATGCGATAGTAATAAAGTGATCACACTTAGTATAATATATTAATAAGCCTAGCTTTGAAACACTTAGTATAAAATGCGATTTGGGACCCTTAGTGATTTAAAGGTTAGCTCTAAGGTCTTTTTTTTCTTTTGAGCCTTCTTTCTGTGCACTTTCTGTAGAATACAAGGATTCTGTGGATCTATGGAGCTTCTAGGATAGTTGAGACAAAAATTTCGATTATTCTTTTTTAGCCAAAAGGATGAGCTCACTGAATATGGGGACTTTTCAGTCATTCAACCGGGTTTTCATTGGGCTATCCTCGAAAGGAGAAGGGGTTGGGCCGGGCATCATATACACCCGAAACCCCGTCTCGACATTCGCAACTGTTGTAGTATGGACGTCTTTAAATGAATTTAACTCAGAGTCTTCATATAGCCAATATAGAAAAGATTGTAGGGGTAAATGGAACTAAAATATTTGTAGGCTTGATCGCACATGCATGTCCAGAAAGTTTTAAAAGGGTCGAGTGCTTCTAGATCCATTCTTGGCCAACCAAATGTTCTAAGATTTTTTTTATATATTTTTAATTTTTTTCTAATTTGTGATGACCTAACTTTCTAACCTGGGTGAGGAGAGGGAAACTAAAGTAAGCCTTTCGGACATCCACTAGTGTTTGATTGAGTCCATTCTCGGTTCCCCGAATATTATGTTTCTTACAGTTTCTAGACGCAAGTTTCGAGATTCGCGTTGTTAAAAAAAGTTTTTGCGCTAAAAACCAATTGTATTTTTATGAAATTAATGCTATAGGGATGTACATTAACTGTTGTCAAGTATGTACCAGCAAAATTTTCAATATAAAAGTTTCAACAATTAATACATCGTTATATTTTTAGATTTAATTTTATCTAACTTTACACCTTAAAACAGCGTGTCACGAATAAGTACGAGTACGCCCAGTGCTGGGTATACAAATAACATGGCTAACCGAGCACCTCAGGATTTGGCAATTTTATTTTACTTAATACAGGTTTAGTTAGTTGAATTTAGTTTGTACATGGAAAAAATATAACAGATGGATTTAGCCATTACCCTATAATTTACCCTATTACCCATTACCCTATTAACCATTACCCTATTACGCATTACCCTATTAGGCATTACCCTATTACGCATTACCCTATTACCCATTACCCTATTACCCATTACCCTATTACGCATTACCCTATTACCCATTACCCTATTACACATTTCCCTGTTACCCGTTACCCTATTACCCATTGCCCTATTACGCATTACCCTATTACCCATTTCCCTATTACCCATTACCCTATTACCCATTACCCTATTACGCATTACCCTATTACCCATTACCTTATTACCCATTACCCTATTACCCATTACCCTATTACGCATTACCCTATTACCCATTACCCTATTACGCATTACCCTATTACCCATTACCCTATTACACATTTCCCTGTTACCCATTACCCTATTACCCATTACCCTATTACGCATTACCCTATTACCCATTACCCTATTACCCATTACCCTATTACCCATTACCCTATTACGCATTACCCTATTACCCATTACCCTATTACCCATTACCCTATTACCCATTACCCTATTACGCATTACCCTATTACCCATTACCCTATTACCCATTACCCTGTTACGCATTACCCTATTACGCATTACTCTATTACCCATTACCATATTACCCATTACACTATTACCCACCCCTCCCCTTACGCATTACCCTATTACCCATTACCTTTACGCCGCCCTATTACCCATTACCCTATTACGCATTACCCTATTACCCATTACCCTATTATTCCGTCTACCCATTACCCTATTACCCATTACCCTATTTACGCATTACCCTATGACCCATTACCCTATTACCCATTACCCTATTACCCATTACCCTATAATTTACCCTATTACCCATTACCCTATTACCCATTACCCTATTACCCATTACCCTATTACGCATTACCCTATTACCCATTACCCTATTACCCATTACCCTGTTACGCATTACCCTATTACGCATTACTCTATTACCCATTACCCTATTACCCATTACCCTATTACGCATTACCCTATTACCCATTACCCTATTACCCATTACCCTGTTACGCATTACCCTATTACGCATTACCCTATTACACATTACCCTATTACCCATTACCCTATTACCCATTACCCTATTACCCATTACCCTATTACCCATTACCCTATTACCCATTACCCTATTACCCATTACCCTATTACCCATTACCCTATTACGCATTACCCTATTACCCATTACCCTATTACGCATTACCCTATTACCCATTACCCTATTACACATTACCCTATTACGCAATACACTATTACCCATTACCCTATTACGCATTACCCTATTACCCATTACCCTATTACCCATTACCCTATTACCCATTACCCTATTACGCATTACCCTATTACCCATTACCCTATTACCCATTACCCTATTACCCATTACCCTATTACGCATTACCCTATTACCCATTACCCTATTACCCATTACCCTGTTACGCATTACCCTATTACGCATTACTCTATTACCCATTACCCTATTACCTATTACCCTATTACGCATTACCCTATTACCCATTACCCTGTTACGCATTACCCTATTACGCATTACCCTATTACGCATTACCCTATAATTTTTTGGGTGTTTAAAATACAGTGATTCACAGTTTGGCGGGGGACGTATGTCAGAAAGAAAGTCGTTTGGATGCACTCTTGGTAGCATTCAGAGTGAAATCAAACTTGTTAAGCAAAAATTGTGAACCATTTTAAATATTTTATTAGAGTGTTAAATAAAGGTGCGTTCATACGATCAAACTTATTGCTTAAAATGGGCATTCAAACTCAACAAATTTAAAACTTGAGCTACAAATTTGATCAAAATTTTAAAATATTGTGTGTAATTTTCGTGAATTCGAACATGTGAACACTGTTCAAACTTTTATAGCTTATTACTTCAGCCATCCAAACAGGGTCAAGAACCAGGTCTTGAAAAAATTTTGAAAATCCATTCATATTTATCATATCTAATGTGTATATCTAAATAAATAAATAAATAAATATATATATTTATTATTCATATATTCATTTATTACTAATATGCATCGCACAAGGCAAAGCGAAAAAGAACAAACAAAAAAAAAAACGAACAAAGGTTCTTTCCACCCAACGCAAGCAAAACACAAAAAACCCAGCCACACTCATTTACACATTTACTCAGCCACACTATAAGTTATGCAATGACACGGTCTATTTCCCCGTTCGTTGGGAACAAAGGTTGTAAAGGGTATACAAATGTTGAAGGGGGAACGAATTTTGGAGGGACTATGCAAAATGACAAACTTGCCCCGTCCCAACGAAACGTGGGACAACTAGCGAAAAAATTCGTTATCCCAAGTTATACCACAACGTACATAAGGTCAGTGTCACACTCTTCTTGAAGTGTTCATCATGAACTTATAGTCTTGATTATATATCATGTATATGTTATGAATTTAAACCCATGTTGTGGCGTGTATTAAGACGCCCCGGTAAGTTTACAATTCCTTAGGGTCGTTAAGAAATGTTAAATTTTGGATCGTTTCATGATCTATAAATGAAACATGTTCGTGACTTTGTCAACATATGACAACGGCATAATTGAACAGCCTGGATTACTACTAAATTAGCGAGCTGGAATGTCTTTATATAAATAAATAAGCAAAATTAATTTCGCTACAATATACTGCTGTAAAAGCTGGCGTGTTACAAAAAGTGTTTGAGGTCATATAGTAAACAGGAACAAGGCGGTACATTCAAAGACAGCTAGTTGCCGCTTTGTTCCTTAAGCTTGTCTATATTAATAGCTTAGGTACCGTATTGCGAGGTCATGCAACGATCGTGTCTCATCTATGAAACTATGAAATATAGAAGTTTCTGATATTGTTTGCATGTATCGGTGCTAATTATAGCTGTTTTTACTGTATTGACTCTATATATATTCTGTGTAGGAATACTGTTTTATGGTGTTACACGTACATACACATATATATTTACGTGGTTACGAGGTGCAGTGGGTAGACGCCCAGGCGTCGCAATCATGAGAACGAATGTTCGAGCCGACCTGTGCGAAAATCTTCTTGGGCAAGAGACTAAGGCCACGTTGACCACTTTGATTCAGAGTATTCATAATTAAATGGGTAGAAGCCTTCTCGGAAGGTAAACAGAGTTTTTCCTTGTCAGAACTGACATCCCTTCAAGGCTTGCTTTTCGACAGTTTTCTGGCTTTATTTTAAACGAAAAGGGATAGCACAACTGCGACGTAATGCGGCGATTTAAGTTATAAGTCGCCCACCACGTGGAAGTTCTGTTCGCATACAGCCTGTGTAACACCATTAACGATACAGTGTACAAAACACCCCACTATATTCCAATCAATTATATACTGTGTTTCGGACACCACCAACATTGTGCCATGGACACCGTAAACTTCTAACTAGCGGCAACAAAAGTTTTTGGGAAGATGCTTTATTGCTTGTTTCTGTTTTAAGAAGTTTATACAGTGGCTTTGTCCATATACTTCCTATAGAAAGCATTAAACAGGTAGTTTACGAGATACATTCAATAAGGATAAATAACTTGAAATTTGACATATCTAATTGTCCCGCCTTCTTTAAACAACTATTCAAATATAGGGTGGCCGAAGACATCATAGCGTAATGAACTTGGTATCTATGACACCATTATTTGTGCTGCATAGTATATCCTTTCGACTACCATGCACCACGGTTTGGTCATGATCACGCAGGGACAAATCTTCCACATGGCCTGTGTTTTATAACGTAAACCTCGCAACAGTACAGGTTTTATACTGTTAATATTTAAATACCTTACTATATAACAAAATTTTCTTACACAAAAGGTTTAGCAAATAAATAGACTTTACTACAAAAGATGCGTTCAAATTTTCAGCTTAATACTCGATCAATATATGATTGAAAATTGTAGGAAAACTATGGGAAGTCCTAAAATTTGAAAGCATTTTTGTGATAAGTTTTTGCTCAATAATTTTGTCTCAAAATTATTTAATATTTCGCTACGATATTTGATTTTCTCAACCATGTTTAATACCTTTCAAACGTTCTAATTATAACGAAATTTAAAAAAATAAGCAAACAAATTTTTATCAAATGTACATCAACTAAATTTAGTTCAAATTTTCAACTCAAATTTCAAATTTAAATCTTGATTGTGAAACTCAACTTTTGGTTTAGTGAAAAATTTCTCATTAAACTTCTTTGTGGAATAGTGATTTTAATAGAATATTGAAAAAAATGAAAATAATGAATCAGTTTTAATGACAGATAACCGGTTTCATGTGCGTCGAGAGATCATCTGATCTAAAATCCCTCCCGATCATATAACTTTAGCATTTGATTTCCAATTTAATTTTCTATTAATTAAAAACTTTAAATCATAGTGAATTTCTTAAAGCTCATATTTTTATTCTTCTTCTGGTTGTTCTATAGTAACTTCCGGTTCATTAAAAGTGTACAGATCAGAGAAGATCATTTACGTTTAAAATAGGTCTTAAAATTTAAAGCACTCATTCTTACGACCCAAAAACTGATAGGTTTTTCAAAAAATATTAATCTATTCAATCTCCTACGAAATCGAAATCAGCAAACAAAAATCAGCTTGAAATACATTAATACGCTTTGATTAGATGGGACAATGGTGGTTTACTGCGATGGTATCATCTGGCTGATCTGATCCGATGATGATCATAATTATCAGATTTGAATTTCAATCACCGCGAAATATAGGATTGAAGAACGAAAAAATTATTTATAAAATTCTAAATAAATTAATAAATATTTGTTTATTCGAAAGGGAACGTGTAAGAGAGATTTTTTGCATTTAGCAGCAAGAAACAGGACACTATTGCCTTCAATTATGGTAATACTCAAATATCTAATCCGGGATAGGTAAAGCCATGTTTTTGATGGCTGAGACAGTGAACTGTTTACAGGAGCGATCATTCCGATAATAGCAGAGAGCTTGTAATTTTTGAAGAGCGGGTATTTATTTAATAATTTGGTTGGATGCGGTGGTACAGCTTTAAATGTCATCCAGAATTTAGAGCAAAGGACAAAAAATTTTACTACCTACAGCTAAAGCCTGTAAAGTATTGAAAATGTCATCAAGAATTTTGAGCAAAGCACAAAAAATTTTACTATTTACTACCTACAGCTAAAGCCTGTAAAGTATTGAAAATGTCATCAAGTTTTTTGAGCAAAGGACAAAAAATTTTATTACCTACAGCTAATGCCTGTAAAGTATTGAAAATGTCATCAAGAATTTTGAGCAAAGGACAAAAAATTTTACTACCTACAGCTAAAGCCTGTAATGTATTGAAAATGTCATCAAGAATTTTGAGCAAAGGACAAAAAATTTTACTACCTACAGCTAAAGCCTGTAAATTATTGAAAATGCCATCAAGAATTTTGAGCAAAGCACAAAAAATTTTACTATTTACTACCTACAGCTAAAGCCTGTAAAGTATTGAAAATGTCATCAAGAATTTTGAGCAAAGGACAAAAAATTTTACTACCTACAGCTAAAGCCTGTAAAGTATTGAAAATGTCATCAAGAATTTTGAGCAAAGGACAAAAAATTTTACTACCTACAGCTAAAGCCTGTAAAGTATTGAAAATGTCATCAAGAATTTTGATCAAATGACAAAAAATTTTACTACCTACAGCTAAAGCCTGTAAAGTATTGATAATTAGTTGTTGATAAATTTTTTCTATAGCGGCATTCCTTTTTTATCTTATACTGTTTTATTATCAAATATAAAATATAAATATCATAGATGCCCATAGGAAAAGCCAACAGGTTACCCCTTATCAATGCAGGCTTATAAAGGGTAGAGGTAATATCCCCTCGAGGCTTCGGAGTCCCCTCGTTGTCAAGTGTTGTCCACCTAACGTGGTCCGGCACCTTAAAATTTGACGAAAATTAGCAAATATTGAAAAAATTAGGAAAATAGGCACACATTGACAAAAACTAGGGTACATTTTACAAAAATTGGAGAAAGGTGAGCAACGTTGTCTACAATAATGAACTTTTCAAAATGAGAACACGCCCCCCCCACCCCTTCGCGGCACGGGTGCGGTCTGAAGTTATTCAACGCCGACCCGTAACTGTACAAAAAGAGACATGATATACGCTGTATATCGATGCATCTATGGATCTATAGCAAGGTACAAGAATGTGTAAAATTTTAGTCCAAAACATTTCAACATATCCATACGGATTTAACTCGTCCGCTGGTGTTATTTGAGTTATAATTAGGATCACGCGCACGCATCTTATCGTCATTGGCTTGCATCAACCATTAGGTAGTAGTTAGCTACATAAAATAGAAACGCAAAAAAGATGTAACTATAATTTGAGATTTCAAAAACTAGACGACACCGTTTTCGTCTCATAATAACCATTATATTTATTTCTAATTTCTATTCAGTCTGAGTCCAACTTTGACGCAGTTTTCCGCGTCACAAATCTATTTCTCGTGTCTCGAAACGGCCTAATTGTATTTCTGAAAAACCATATATACATGAAATCAAAAAGCGATTTAGGATACGCCGTGGTTATACGTCAGTTCTATTGATAGACCGACCGACTGACAGACCGTAAATAAAACGTTTGTTAGAACTCTTTAAATCTCCGAAAAAAAACTCTGAACACAAGAAAACACGCCTTTTAATCTAAGTCATACAGCGAGGCGGTAAGAAAGCGTAGCGCAGCATATAGTCCTTGAAATAAACGAAAGTAAAACTGTAAACAAAAGTATGCCCTTGAAAATAGAATTGTGTTTTCTTTTTGTGTGACACAGTCGGCAGATAAACCGGCAAAAAGGAATTTAAGGCCGAAAAAGTGAAATAAGGAAAACTATTTAGTGCCTAGTTGGCTGTGTTTCGTTTTAAGCGTCACAGTTTGTAGACAAGACTGTTGTTCAACAACTAATACTTTGGATAATTTATGAGAATACGGTACGAAATGCAATGAAGTGTATCGTCACTTTGAAAAAAGGGAAACATCTCCTTTCAGCTGAAAATGTCTTTTTTTCCGCTCATTCCATTCTAGAAAAGTTCAAAATTATTATAATATGAAAAGGTTATATTTTCAAATAAATTATATATTGAACATAAATTTGAAAATGTACACACAGGCAGAACTCTCTGGAGAAACAGTTTTTGGCCTTAGTGAAACACTGAACGAGAATAACTTAATTTTTGCGTCAAACAATGCGCCGTCAAAGGGAGTGAGCTATAACGGGTTTGTTTTCTTTCGAAATTCCAGGTCATGGACAACATTTGAGGAAAAAACAACCTACTTGACGATCAATTCAGGTTTGCTCCAGAAAAAGAAATTGGTGATTTAGAATTAAAATGATTGACGGCCTAAACAATGTTTAACATGCGCAGATGACGCTGTTTGTAATTTTCCTAAATGTTTGAGTAGGTTTTTCCTTCAAAACGATCGTAGATAGCATCTAATTCTCAGTTTTTTGTTCTATAAAACACATTTTTATATATTGCCAAACAGTTTAGTTGTAAGTTGAAAATGTTTATGATGGCGATAGTGTGAATGAATTTTTATTTACCACTCCAAGTGTTCTATCTGAATGTGTTGCTTCGATGTGCCACTGTTTTCACGGAATATAAAAACTTTGCAGTATACACAAGGTCCACCCCAGTCTCATCGCTATATGATTATATAGAAATGTTTAGAACCTGACCGGAGGTATTCGCTTCTCGGTTGAAAATAGCACAATACCCTAGGTTGTACACCGGTGTCAATATCTGGTAATATCGAAATGGTTTAGAATCCTACCGGAGGGATTCGCTTATCGCTTGAAAATGGCGCATTACGCTAAGTTGCACGCCAGTGCCACTATCTGGTTTGTATCGAACTGGTTTAGAACACGATCGGAGGAGTTCACTTATCGCTTGAAAATGACGCATCGGCAAGCACTTATCTGACAGATTTCGGGCTAAACACCAATTAAAATTTGTCGCAGAAATTTTTCTCGTTACAGTTAAATTAATTATCCCAACGATGCAACGGCACGAATATTTTTGTAAATCTCCCCAGTAGCCGTCAGACTGCGTAGTTTTTACCCTTTTTAGCTGAATTTTACTTAATTTTAGCGAATTTAAAAACTTACTCCACTGTCCTACACAAAGCTACACTAAACCAAAATGTACAAAACAAGGTTTCTTTAGATGTTTCGGATTTGTCTGACCATATTTTAAGACCAAATCTTTAAGCTCAAATTTTTGGGCTCAAATTTTGAAATATCACGATCTGCCCCGATTTTCCGTTCGAAAATTTTTTGGATTCAATTTTGATGAAATTTTGATCAAAATGTTAGCCGAAATTTTAGAGCTCAATTTCGGGCAATATGGTTAAGATATGAATGCTTTTTAAAAAGCAATTTATTATCTAAATATTAGCACAATCTATTGTACAGAAAGGTAATAAAAATCTTTCGCAATTTTCGGACAAAATTCCTAAAACATTCAAACTATAGAGCAAATACTACTGCTGCGTTCATGTTATAATGTCCCCAACATTTGGAATCTATGTACCCAACACAGTGTTTGGCACACCGTCGACAATATGGTGTCTTAAACATCCCATTTTTTATAATAATTTTTCAAACGTAGCTAGGTAGGGGTATTGCCACTTTTCGAAGGTGTCAAGCGCACTGCTTTGTAGTTTTTTGACTGTGTGCGGCATAATTTCAACATGCATAAGGTCTAGTTATAAATACAGCAAATTTAAAAAAACAAAAAACCCACGTAGTATAACTTACTAATACAGCTACAGACGGTGTCCGTTAATATCTGTTCGTGCGAAATTGGTAACTAAATGTGTGAGACACCATAAAAAATTGTAGTAGCTAGGGGCGTGTCGTACACCCTCGGAAATTGGTTATTGGTATGGGTGTGACCCTGACTGTTTATATGGCCCGGTCGCGACCACAGGGGCACAAAAGTTCCAAACAGTGGGGAAATTTTATGGTACCAGCTACTTATGTGTTGTATTCATATCATCATATCCAAGTTTTGACCACAATTTATTAAGTCCAGCGATAGGTTTTTGGCATCGCACAGTACAGACCTAACATACACCCCACATTAGGAAGGTTTCACAGGCCGGCTTTCACGATATTAGTCCCATTTATATTTTAGGAGACGACACCTAACAACATTCAATTCCTGTACAGTTTTCCTGGCCTAGTAGTAGTTGTCCAATCTCCCCAGTATGTCTTAGCACCAGAAAACTATTTAAAATCGAGACAAAGCTCTCTTTCTAAACTACGCACTGTCTAAGCTAACACTATTAGTGAAGACAGCTAGAAAAAATATCAGGAACAAAGAAGCTTATTATTCTGATCGCTAAAAACATCTATTTGTAAATGTGACAAAACCAATTAAATATTTGTAACAAAAAAGCGACATTATTTGTATGAAAAGACTAACATAATAATAGTAATATGTATTGAATTTCTTACATTTTTCTGTATATTGTCTTTGTTTATCTTTAAATATATATATACATAAAACGCCAAAAACTGTCGATTCATTCCGTTTATGGACTCTGGCTAAAAGTAGACAGACAAGTGAACAAAATTGTGTTGAATTTCAAACATTTTTCCGTTTGCTTTAGAGATTAATATAGCTTTTGATTTCGTGGCAGTAGTCTGTTCCAGAACTGAGCTGTACTATGGACTCATGAAACATCTATATTGACTAGAGATCGTTTGTGTACGAAAAAATAGAAAACTAAACTTTATGTGGACGCGTTTAAAACATTAAGAAACTGTTACATTAGCAGATTAGTAGAGCTACAGTGTCGCATGACCTCTAAAAATAGGCTTATAACCGTTGGATTGACAACCGTAGGTCACATCAAACATTAATTCATCCGCCGCTGCTGCGTTAATAGTTTGAAGTGTTTAACAAAAGTGCGATAGTTACAAATACGAAATTGCTCTAAATAATAGATTAAGGACCAAGGCTAGAAGTCCATAATACCCTCTCGCTAAGCTGGTTCCTTAAACATTATATTCAAAGTGCAGTTTAAAAACAAAAATTTTACAAGAGATTTTACAAATTTTGCAAAAATTTTACTAATTACTTATCTAATAATACTGCTAATTTTTACCACCTAAGTCTCCGTTAAAACTGCGTGATTGTAGCGCGTAGCATCTGCAAGTTTTACATGTAGGTTTAAACTATAATTAAATCTTTACAAAATATTTGCCTAAAGTTATCTGCATCATTACCTGTTTAAAATAAACTTTTATATGCTCTTCTACGGATTGTCATTGAGTGACGAAGAATTTGTTATGAACGTCTAACGCATCAATATGATCATCAATGGTATTTTAATGCTGTTGGGTCAATATGTACGCATGACCAGCGTACAATCAAACAGGATTAGAATAAAAGTGATGATGGTGTTTTGTACTACATTACACGAGAAACTGATTGCTAATGTTATTTCTCGACCGAGACAGTTTTGTTGCAGCTGGAACGAATATTGGGGTCGGCCGCTCCCCGAACCCCCCGCTCTAAGCTGTTATTTTTTCTAATGTTATAACGTCCGGCCCCAGAAGGTAACATGGGCCGAATATCCGATGATTTTGAAACTGCTGAACAGAAGACAAACAACGTTGATGGCACTGCGTTAGCAATGGATTAGCATATAAATTTTGTGCATTGTTTGCATTAAAGTTTGTAAATATTGTCCTGATCTTAAAGGCCTGTTCACACGCTCAAACTTTTTGCTCAAATTTTGATCAAAATTTGAGCTCAAATTTTGATCTAATTTTGATCAAAATTTAAATGCATATTTGTTGCATTTTCAGCAAGTTTGAACGTGTGGACATTGTTCAAACTTTTCAAGAATATTTCTCTAGCCAATCAAGAACGAGATGATTTACCTGAAAAAGTTTGAGGTCAAATTTTGATCTGAAATTTTGAAATATCGCAATTTTCCTTTAAAAATTATCGCCAAATTTTGATCGAAATTTGACCAGATTTTGAGCTCAAATTTTGAGCTAAAAATTTGAGCAAAAAGTTTGAGCGTGTGAACACGCCTTAAGACGTATCTTCTTCAGTCACTTTGCGACGCTTTTGCTTCGCAAAGAAGATCCCTATGGTCATCAGTTGTCGGGTCGATGGCTCCTTATGGAATTGTGTGTGTCCCTGATTCGGTTCGTACCGGTGATTCCCACGCTTGGCCGCACCGATTATTACGAGGTCATGACATGAAGCTCTTCCACCCTTCTGTTCGAACGAATGTTCGAAATCACTTTTTCACTTGTCGGGTCATCAGACCATGGAACAACCAAAATTCTCATATAGTTCACTCTATCTCTATGGATAAGTTCAAACGTTGTTTGAGGGAAGCGCGCCAAATGCATAACTAATGCAAGCACCTCTAAACCCTCTGAAGACAAAATCTGAAGCTAAGATCTGTAACAATATGTGTAGCGTTACCATCGGTGAAAAAAATACGTGGTTACACGTTAATCACCTCAAAAACGTTTATCACAAACCTTAAATTACTCATAAAATTTGACAGAATAACAGCTGAGATATCAGCTGTAGCATGTTTTTCGTTAAAACTATGGCGTATCCGGTTCAAGCAGTCGAATCGGCTTGTCATACACTGTCATCTAAAGAAGTTAAGAACAGCTATTTGGCTGTCATGTCATGCTAAAACAAAGTTTAGTTGGATTAATAATATAGCGTCGCTCGTTCGCTTGACGTCGCGTTCCGACAGTGATTCGGCTTACGCTGTCAATTAAGTTATGGGGCCTTTAGGGTTTTCGTAGAAATGTCTTCGGTTGCCCAATTTGCTAGCAAAATTGATGGCAAATCTTTCGTGGTGAATGTGATTAGTCTCCGTGCGAAGTAGTACTACGACCCTGACGTGTGTAATGTTGAAAACACCATGGTGCTATACATCCAGGAGGTCAGAGGCCCAAGAGAAGGGGAGAGTTGGTGCTTCGGAAGTAGAGGCATTCAGCGTGCCCAGGAGATAGGAATCATCCGTTCGTCGGGGTCGCGGGACGTTGTCAGGAAAGGGATAAACGTTCGAAATTTTTGTAGCTAAAAATTTTTTCTAATTTGTCAGAATTTTCCCAAGGTTTTGCTAATTTTCTTCAGATTTATGCTCATTTCCTCTGATGCTAGAATACTTTCCCTCAATGTTTGCCTCTTTTTGTCAATATTTTCGTATGCCTTTGGCGCCTGTGGGAATGATGGGGGCGTTTGTAGCATCAGGGGTGGGGGTTGGGCTACCTACCAGGGTAGACGGTTCGGTGCTTGCACCGACGGGGTCTCAACCGTAGGGGTAATTCCCCTTTCCCTATGAGCATGTATGCGTGCTACGTGCAAAGTTGCCGGCTGGGTATAAAACAGTCCGCCTACGCAGTTGTAAATATAGCTACATGTTTTCGCAAAACGAATGATCCTTGTTAGCGTGCACTGGATATACATTTTAATGGCCAAATTTATATCACAATTTGTTAAATTGCGACGTTTGATACTCGCCAAATACTTGAGATTTGAAACAGTTTGGGGGCCATGTTCTCGTGGCCCGTTCTTGGGTATACCCATGGTTCCTTGCGACGATTTACAAGGATAAACTTCCAGCCTATAGGTGCATTGCAGAGCGAGTTTTTTTAGATCTTCCATTTCATATTGTAAAGGGACATTCCAGCTGGCCAGTTATTATTTCGGGAAAGCACATTTGACCTACCCGTACTTATAATGCCAGGGGTATTTTGTTCCCAATAAAGGAGCTACGGATCAAATGTCGGCCATTATGTTTACCCTTTCATTCTGAAATATATTTGGGTATCGGCAATTTTTGACAAACTGAGTCCGGCCATATTGTAAAGGGACATTCCAGCTGGCCAGTTATTATTTCGGGAAAGCACATTTGACCTACCCGTACTTATAATGCCAGGGTATTTTGTTCCCAATAAAGGAGCTACGGATCAAATGTCGGCCATTATGTTTACCCTTTCATTCTGAAATATATTTGGGTATCGGCAATTTTTGACAAACTGAGTCCGGCCATATTGTAAAGGGACATTCCAGCTGGCCAGTTATTATTTCGGGAAAGCACATTTGACCTACCCGTACTTATAATGCCAGGGGTATTTTGTTCCCAATAAAGGAGCTACGGATCAAATGTCGGCCATTATGTTTACCCTTTCATTCTGAAATATATTTGGGTATCGGCAATTTTTGACAAACTGAGTCCGGCGCCAGGGATAAAATCTGTGCTATACGAGTGAAAGCGGTCTATGTCAAACCATTGAGATGTCTTGGAGTTGTTGTTTGGTTCTGGAGTAACCTCGTAAATCAAACGAGTAACAACACACGTTCAAACATACATGATACGACGAACTTAGTTAGAAGAATACAGCGAAATACGCACTGGGAACTAATTCGCTGATATCTGATTGCATCGCTGTTTCACACTCAAAAAAAACTTAAAGTAATGTTGTTACTAATCCATCGGTTTAATCAGCTATCATCTCTATTGATTTATCGTGTCCTAGACATGAAATATGGAGTATATAGAGTTTTGGCTCGTAAATATTTCGAAAATTATCTAGCGACTGCTTCAGTATCAAGACGTAGTTTTCGTCCGACATCGTAGTGTTCGACTAACCGTTGCTTAAAATAGAAAACATTATCAAATTTGTCCAAGGCATTATCTTCACTGCCTATATTTAGGCCTTCTATAAATTATAAATAACTGGGACAAATGAAAACCCGCAATATCGGGTATTCAGAGAGTCCACATGTTGGAAAAACAACCTTAATTCAAGTCTAAAAGTCGCAAAAGCAATAAACGCGATGAACAAAGATACAAAAGCGATATCGCCGTAGCCACCATGTGTGAGTAAGCGAAAAAAGCGACATCTGATGTAGAGCAGCAACATTAGCTTAAAACTGAGAAAGCTTCGATGGGACTATTTGTTGGTTTGAGAGAATAAGAGGCTAATTGAGACGAGGAATGTGTAAAAAAATAGAAAATATATAAATGTCCTTAGTTATTGTGTAGCTTCATATAAAATGATACAGTTTTAGGAAAACTAATATTATAAATTATTTATTATAGATATATATTATATATTATAAATTTGCAATTGGACTAGAATTATAAATTATAATTAATACATATCACAAAATGTTTTATTGTATACATAATCTTTAAATATGAAATAATACTATTCAGTTTTCGAATCAGATTTCCATGTAATGCATTTGCAAAGGTACTTTCACATGTAGAATTTTTTGTTTAAAATTTGATCATTTTTCATTTATGGCGTAAATTTGAGCATTTAACCAGTGTTCGATTGTTTGAAGGATATCTGTTACACCAATTATCGATAAAGGTGAGTTACTTTCCTGTCATCGAAACTTAGTTTGGCTGAATGTATTGAAAAATTTTGTTCAAGTATTTAGAAAAAGATTTAAAATTTTTTAGTTCTACTTTGGGATCAAATTTTAAATCTATAATGATTTGGACCCTGGTAACTCCGAGGGGCGGTAAAAAGAAGAGCTTAGGGGTGTTTCGGGGCGGCCATGGATCCAAACTTAGGTTAAGTTTTAGTATATCGAGAACGGCATGCATTACATTTTGGCTCCTCAAGGTTACCTTGGCGATGATTTCCAATTATGTTCGCGACATATTTCCAATCCAATTTTGATCAAAATTTGAGCCGAAAGTTGGACTGACGTGCAAACATACTTTTAGTCACAGAAGTGTTAAACCAGCATTAACTGTTCACGCAATTTTCAATCTTACAATTCAGTTCAAACGCGAATCTGTTGACTAATCGGTAAAGTCATTCGACATCTAAGATGGATGCCAGCGTTTTAAGTTAGATATACTGAAAGTATAAACATTGATGGCAGTTTCAACGCATATTATCAGATACTAGATTCTGACTCCAACACTGTGGGAAAGTGTGTAATGTTGTATTAACATAAAAATCAGCAAAAATAATTAAATGTTATAAAACAAAAATTTTAAATTAATATGTTAATATATATTTTTATATTAATATTAAATATTAAATCCTAATTAAATATTAAATACTAAGTAAATATTAAATTAGTATTTCATATTGTATACTAATTAAATATTAAATACTAATTAAATATTAAATACTAATTAAATATTAAATACTAATTAAATATTAAATACTGATTAAATATTAAATACTAATTATATATTAAATACTAGTTAAATATTAAATACTAATTAAATATTAACTACTAATTAAATATTAAATATAAATTAAATATTAAGCATTAATTAAATATTAAATACTAATTAAATATTAAATACTAATTAAATATTAAATACTAATTAAATATTAAATACTAATTAAATATTAAATACTGATTAAATATTAAATACTAATTATATATTAAATACTAGTTAAATATTAAATACTAATTAATATTATATACTAATTAAATATTAATACTAATTAAATATTAAATACTAATTAAATATTAAATTTAATATTAAATATGAAATATTAATTAAATATTAATATTAAATACTAAATAATTAAATACTAATTAAATATTAAATATAAATTAAATATTAAGTATTAACTAAATATTAAATAAATATTAAATCCTAATTAAATATTAAATGCTAAGTAAATATTAAATTAGTATTTCATATTGTATACTAATTAAATATTAAATAAATATTAAATACTAATTATATATTAAATACTAATTAGATATTAAATACTAATTGAATATTAAATATAAACTAAATATTAAATTTTAATTAAATTTTAAATATTAATGAAATATTAAATACTAATCATATATATGAGATAATTAAAACCGGATATTAATAACTAGAATTAAAGACGTATACATTTTTTATTTATTTATCTATCTCAGTATGTACATGTATTTGGTTGAAGATGACTTGGTGCCGCTAAACCGTTTATCATTATATAAATCATAGCCAGATTTATTACAACTCGGATCCCTTACGTTTCCGGTATAGGGACACCACCTTGTTTTTTGGGAGGGAAAGTGGGTTGGGAATTCTACCAAGCGGAATTTTGTACTTATTTGGGGTATTAAACACCCCCTTTGTCTCCTGTTAATTTATTTGACTTGTATTTAGTACAAATGTGAAATGGCGACGACGCATGTTTGGAAGAACCATTACTAAGCTTGTGAGAACAATTCACGATATGCTAACGATTTAGTTGGGATCAAAGTTTGACGCAAGAAGAATAGAAACCCCTTAACGGCTATTGCTTTAAAATGATATCCATTATCCGACTACTGTTGGATAATGCGTGAGTAAACCAAGGTGACCTCACCAACTATCCTATTTTGTAATTACCGATATCGAATCGCACACGGAAATGTTACGGAAATACACTATTTTGATCAGAGCAATAGTAACTAAAATACTTTGTTCTCGCAGAACAAAAATTATAGAGAAAAATTTACACCCAAGCCCAACCCTAAAATTTGCAATTCTGGCTACTCGTAAGGGTCATCATCCTGTAGTAATCACTTCATAAGAACTCAACGGTCACATCGTAGCATCTAGCTCAAGTGTCGTAATTGCTTTTCGTACCTAATTCTGAAATAACACAAATTATAAAATTTTTATCATCAATTATTTCTGTAAAATATTGCGTTGAAGGATGTAAGGATAAGCGAGTGAATCCAGAAAGGGAAAGATGTGGCTGTAAAATATCTGGCTCGATCCAACAGTTGGGAAATAACGACTGACAAAGTACAGTTCAAAACATGCAAAAAAACCACACTTACTACAAATATTATACTTTTGTCAAAAAAATCAGACAATATGTTAGAAGAGCAACCATGTACTAGATATAACAGCAAAGCAATGGTGAGCGATTACTGTTGTAGTCTTGGCTATTAATCAGGTTCATATTAGCTGAAAACAACAACAGAACTTATCATAAAGCGGTTCATCAGAACGGGTTGATTCTTCAGGGGTTATAATATATATCGCACAGTTGAATTGTGCACTGGGGAGGAGCGGGCTTTAAATAAATGGATTAACTATGATCAGGGCTACTTAGTGGTCCCGACATAAGGTGAAATGGAGGACGCCGGGCGTCAACATATATCCATGGCCCGAGGTCCGAGGTCTTACGGGGTAGCCGAGTGTCTCCGGGGGTGGGCTACGTCTTTTGGCCTCTCAGGTGGGTCCGAGCGGTCGGCAGGGGCGCAGAATAATGATACTGCTGCATAGTCGACGGGACTAACGGAGAACCCCACTTACGATTTACTTTCTCTGACGAACTACTAGGTGAACAAACATAGATAGACAGATGGCTAGCGAATTGACCAGACAAAAAAGAAATGATGAGGAATGTAGTAAGGTTATGAAATAAAATGCATTGCTACTCGGATCTTTGAAATACAACGAACAGTGAGTGGGAACATGGAAAACAGGAAAAGACACTGATGGAACATTGCAATAAAAGGTGACAAATACGGCACACCCCTACCAGCCGCTGCCAACTGCATGGTGTTCTGAAACACAACTTTTTAGTTCAAGTACGGATTTCCGCAACTTATGCGTGGTTCACAGAGATGTGCGTGCACGAACTGCACAGCGTAAGCTATTGCAGAGACGATATATTTTCGTTATATTATTGCAGAGCATAATGCATGAGTAAACTTATGGTGCACCCCCTTCCATCCCCTTTTGTCATTAGCGATTGGCGATCGCTTATTCGGCGTAGCAACCATCCGTCAACATAATAGAGAATATAAAATTGGGGTTTTGGGCAACGAGTCCAAAACATTAAGTAACAGAAAATTGCACTATTAACAGTTACTTCTAAACATTATGTAACAGATTTATGACCGTTTGGCATTTGAACTGGAAAATTTTTATTTTATTATCGTACAAAAATTTCCCCGTTTAATATTTTAAATCCTACACATCACATGTTAAGTTCGCGAACTACACGTATTATCAATAATAAAACGAAATGTGTTTGTGTAACGAAAAACGCAGAATGCTAGTTGCCCCATTGTGCGTTGTGAAACGAATTTGTGGCCAAATATTAAATGGGTGCATTGAGTTAGCAAACAGAAATCACACATGCAATCAGCCGCTCTGCGTTCGCGAACGGAAATTCTTGAATTTGAAATTGGCTATTGCAATAAAATTTTTGTTCGCTAACAGCGTTTTGTACATAGTGTCAAAAGGGGATGGTAGGCTGGGCGGCTTAAGTTTACTCATGCATAATGCTTTTCTATTTTTGGTTCCAACAATAGCGTTACGCATAAATATTGACGTTGCAATTACGTTTGCTTTTAGTACACCAAACAAAGAAAATATATTGTTGTTGCAACATCAATAGCTTGCTCAATTCCATTGTAGCGACAATAGAATCTAACATAAATGCAGCGAAAGTAGTTTTCTCGTAGCATGTTAGCAACAGTAGCAGTTACGGATATATGTAACTACAATATCCTGCTGGCTTGATTTGCATCAACAATCAAAATTTGGTAGCTATTGCAACGATACCATTTATAAATTAATATCGTGTTTCCCTTCATAAATATTAATGTGATGGCTATAAAAAGTTGGTGTATTGTTACAACAATAAATATAGCTTATTATTTGTACCTGGCTTATTTAATAAAACGGAACCTTAATATTGTTGGCACAGGTAACCCTGAGGGGTAATACGTTATATCGTTACAAAAACGGCGCATACATAGGGGTTCGGCGATTTAGGCTTAGTGTATGTCTCATTTATGGAAATAAGATTAAGCTTAGTATACCGAGACTACCCGGGTATCCGCTTAGCTACAGGGTACCAGGGTGCGCTACACTAACTTAGCTAGTTCTCGTAAGCTGCAGCTTTCTTCCATATTTGCTGTATATGCGACTATCAAGCTTCCTTTCATATTTGATGTATATGCTACTTTTAAAATATGCGGCGTTCGCGTTACAGTGTCCACTGTTTGGAACTGTTAAACCCCTGTAGCGGCTACTCTGCTCTACAGACGGCGACAGCCATACCCATACCGTATAACAAAATCTGATGGTGTCTGCCACACCCCTAACTAATGAGGCTTCTTTGAAGGATATCGCAGCTACCCTAATTTCCCGAACTGACGGTGTGGCGTTGGCGACAAATTCGAAATCGCATACGGCTATTGAAATCCGAATTTTGTTCTCTAACAACGTTTGGTACATGGTGTCAAAAGTGGATTATTGGGGGCGCATCTTAAGTTTACTCTTGCATTATATCACTTATACATAAAATATATAAGATTATTGTTAAATAGAATTATGCAGAATAAATTGTTCCCGATGCTTATTCAGTGCCAAAGCCACCACAACTACCGCCCAGCTAAAAATCACAGGGAAATGCCGAAATTTGTAGAAGCTCATATATTTTCCCATTTTTTCCTTGTTTTTGGCCTTTTTGTTAGAACTTCCGTAAAGTTTTTTTTCAATTTTGGACGAGTTTTCCACACCTTGATGCGATGGGAAAATAAATACAATATAGAAAAAGGACAGTAAATGTGGCTTAGGACAGCGTAGAACCCACCTACGAACACACATGACTTATCTTCAGTCAATGGCACTGTTTTTGTCTTAGTCGAATAATTTTATGCTAATTGCACATCATCTATGTTCTTGTCGGCATTATTTAATCTAAACCGTGTCCATCGAAGGAAGCTGAGGTCAGCACTTTTATAACTCTCAATAGGTACCACATATGGCACTCACAGATAAATGTTCTCACTCACTACACATTGTAACGGTACCACTAATGCTCCTCGTCACTCCTACGAACCCTGCTGATTCCAAAAATGATAACAGCTTGCGAATATAAGCCTATAATATTCATCGGATTACTACTAAGATAGATAGTTTTTACTCTGATTAGAGATCTAAAAAGCCTTAAAATTTAATTTATCGTCATGTGCTTTCGAAAAAATCAAATTATATAATAAAACCACGTTATGTAAGAGATATTTTTATTTATTATAAAAATCACTCAGCTTTACATAATTTAATTACAAATACCGTTAGGAAATTCCTACAAACGAGAGAATATATTGGGCTGCATAGAATTTTTTCTTGCAAACTGGATTTACTTATGCTTCCTTTTGTTGGAAGTAACCAGCTTAATCGCCGTGATCTAAGTAAAATTTTAATGTAGGTTTCATTACAAAGTCAAGCCTAAACCAAAGCCTTATCCTAACCCTAAGTCTAAGCTCAAGCGTAGGTCTAAGCAAGTTTCAGTATAAATACATAATGAGTCAGACTAATCAGATAGATATAAAGTAGCAATTAAAACTATTTCAGAAATCCTACGGTGAAAATTTCAGGTAGAGCGATTCGGATTGATAAATGTAGAATATATGAAAATCTTATGTGTTTTTAAATTATTTTTTATTTGATTAACTATATACCAAACTTAAAGCCAAACGGAATCAAGGACCAGTTTTAAAACTTCTTACCACGAGGCACAATGAAGGCCAGTCGTAAGTCAAAATTTTCTTATAGTTTGTGGATATTTTTCGAAAGCATCTAGGAAGGAAAAATGTCGACATTGGTTCAGTTTAGCCAAACAGTGCATAAGCGAAGAGTATCACACTTCCCCATACTGTTATATATACTCCTCAATGTAAGAAACACAATTTGTGTACATTTTCTGACCTCACGCATCTATTCGCGTTCATCAAACGCCATCTTGGGATCTCGATCGATGTGATTTTTAAAATATACCATAAAACGCGGTTTCAACGATTCAACGTTTGTTCGGCGGTTAGCAAGTGTGATGATAAATCGCAAAATATTAGCCATGAACAGCGCCTACGTGTTATGCGCGACTAAATTTAAAATGACCCCGGCAACCATCCTATTTTGTATTTTTGGATAAAATTTGTTACGGAACGCTTTTTGGTCAATTGAAATTCGACGTACCACTTGTTCGCGAATACAGCGTTCGCGATTGAAATCTATTAAATTGTCAAATGTTTGAGAACGAAAATTTGTCGATTTGACTGTGAGGTCATTTTTGCATTAAGTTTGTTTGCGAACACTGTATAATCCAAATTTAAATGATAATACATTAGGGAACAATTTCTGTAAACTGAAATCGCCGAAATTCTGTTCGAACACAAGGCCTAATTTCTGGCAATTGAATTTGATTTTGCCAATTTTCGGTTAGCGAAAACCGAATGAAATTAGGCCTGTATCCCGTAACAAGGGTTTGCGATTCGATATCGGTAGTGACAGAATAGGATGGTTGGCGGGGTCACCTTAAGTTTACTCATGCATTACTGTGTCACAAAAAATCATGTACCAGAATTATTGAAATCCATAAACGGTGTTTACTAGTCATTCGCTTCTTTTGATTATACACAGTTTTACTCAGCTAAGCATGTACTTCAAAAGCGATGGCGGTAAGCCCAACTGTCTCATTTTACAAAAACATAGTCCTTCGTATTGTTGCAGAATTCGTCAAAAGGCGATTTGTAGCTACAAATAGGTGCGATTTAAAGCAAAGTTACAAAATTTGCTAAAATGCAGCAACCAATGTATGGAGTCATTACGAAATGTAGGAATATGTACGAACAAAAATATATGAATATGTAGGAATCATTACGACCGTAACTAGATAGAGTGCTATGATAGCTATGACTATAGCCACACATGACCGAAATACGAAGTCCCAGGGTCGGGTAACTTGGTGCCCCGAGGTGCGGTCGGTGGACGTGCTAAATAACCTATGTGTTTGGGGTCTCAGGGTGGGGTAAACCCTATGAGCATGTATGACTACAGCGGCTTCTATGCGCGGTGAAGTGCACACATTTCTCTATGAATATTGCATTGGTGTAACCGTTCTAATCTGCTAAGATTTGGCTAAAACGTATTAATATAGTTTGAAGGCATAACACTGAGTGTATAAATATAATCTAGAACATATCATTCTTGATTTACTGTACCTAAGACTTAAACTAAGCGTAGGCACTTATATGAGACATACGGCAGGTGTAAGACTAAGTTATGGCCTCTAACGGGACGCGAACTTCCCGCAGATAGCAGTTTCTTTTCCTTTTATCCATGGGGCCCTGTATGGTACTTGGGCCGTAACGGCAACAAAATCATGAAACTACCAAATCTGTCAACCAAAAATATAATGTTCAAAATTCCAATAATAACTTTTATATTATTTATTCTATATATTCTATCTCTAATAAATTATTTAAAAATTTGTCTGACTGAAATGTCTGAAAAATAAGTATTGTTTGAAATCACGGAAAAAAGTTTTAACCAAATCAAAAAAAATCAGATCATAGAAATCACATGTGTGAGAGAACTGTCTGATTGTTTTCTTCTATCAATTTCAAACAATATACACATAATCGGCGATGCATAAATAAATAATTATGTCTAAAACTCAGTCTAAAACAAGTTAAGTGAGTCTCCTGGGAATATAGGTATATACCTGGGACTATATAACCTGAAAAAAATAAATATATAAAATTAATTAGACTTAGTTTAAGCGAAAATCAGAAATAATTCAAATCACTATGCTAACAGCAGAAGCAATATGTCTAGATGATACCTCGCCGAAAAACTTGTATGGGAAACATCATTTTAAAATAGCCAGATCGGTGCGATAAGCAAATGGTTCCAGCAATATACAAAGCCAATTTAACACTAGTAAATAGAGAAGAGATCTAAAGGAATATAATAGAAAGTTTTTACAAATATTACCTCATTTTAGGTAACTGCTCAGACAATTACTTTATCGACATAGCCTATAATATTTGTCGTGCTTTTTAAAACAATTCGACTTTAGTTAGCCTCTGATAGAAGAAAAAGTCAATTGGGCGGTATACTTTAGAATGTCAAACCCACGTCAATCGATAAGTGTCACTACTTCTAATCTAAATTGAAGCTATACTGCCTTGGTACCAGCGAAGTGTGTTTAGTGATTCGTTTTGTAAGAAATATTTTAGATTTGGCTTTATTATCACCTATTTGGAAATTATACACAACCGCTAATCAATTTTATTGCCGGCGATTTATTATTAGTTTATAACTGCTTTTCCTCTATAACTGAATAAACTAACAATTTTTGGTCATCAATACAGTGTACCTTAATTTTTACACTCATGAAACTTCTGCCAGTTTAAAGAAAAAATTCGAAACCACTGCTCAATTCTACAATTCTCTAATTCCCAATGTTTTGTTGTATAAAATTGCAGTAACAGAGGTATTTCTGTCAACTTGCTTTAGCGACACTAAACATCTGGATCATGTCCAGTTCAGTGTTTATCTTACATGAATTAATATAAGGTTTTATGTTCAAGTTTATGAGTCCCTATTTATTCATGCGATGGTTATATGATTTGATTTCGATCGACGTGATTCGGCTAAACTAGGTTAAAGCAATAGGGAATCGGGCAAAGTCTAGGGCATACACGCTCATAGGGGTTACCCCGCGAGGCTCTGACCCACGCGAGGGCCCCGCCCCCTGAAAGATCACCGTTCCGCCTCCTGGAGGGACCGTAGGCGCCGATACATAGGTGTTTTTAGGGCTCCGAAACTCGGTCCATAAGTGATTTCGACATCGAACAATATTTGCATAAAACTTTCTTGCCTCTGAAACTGGTGAACCACGATTTTATAATGAACCCTTGCATGTCAACGTATTGTCTATAGTCTATATGTCACCTATGCGGTTTGATTTAGCCTTAATAGTCCTCACATTTAGATCTATTAAGATATTTTGACAATAGTAGGGAATCAGCGTTCTTTGATGGTCAATGTAACCTTGAGGAGGGTGCCTGATACGACCGTAGGAATTAGTCACTGTATATTGTTCACAGCCAAACGCCTAAAAGTTCGAAGACAAAAATTGGGCGTTAGCCTAAAATTTGACCCGAATATAACGCCTTAGGAGCTAATCAAATTACTATTGGCCGAACTTCCGCTGAGCCCAATAATTTACCCACAGAAAGATTCGTCCCTTTTACACCGGAAGCGCTTTAATGACATGGGCCTTGTCATCTAATAATGCGCAATAGGTGCTCACTTGACATCATCTTTGTGTATAAAACTCGTTAAAATACATAAACTTTCAATTGTACACCTGTATTAGCTTGTAATGGAACCGTCACTGATCGTAAAATAGCATAAATATAGACATATATCCAAGAAGCCTCTATCAAAGCTTAAATCGTAATTGAGAATATTTAACCAAAACTACTGAACTCGAAAAGATAGATTAAAATGGCGGTGCTTTCATACAGGTCAGAACCAAATTTAGATTAAAGTACCAGATACGAACAATCGCTATTAAATCCAAATTTTGATGGCTTATGACGGGCATTAGCTGCCATAGAATATTGCTATGTAGTTTCGAAATAAGTTTTCAACAGTACATTATGATAATTTTGTAGAACAGTATAAAACGCTGTGACAAACTTGCGTATTTTAGCTTATCCGATGACAAGGTTGTTTTTCAGCTCATCCAAAGGATTGCAGGGGCTACCTTAAGTGTTCTTTGAGAAAGCACTTCGGCTACTATCCCCTCTCCCAAAGTTTTAAACTATAAATCAATGAGCGTAGGGCAAGGGTACGACCAGCTGCCGATTGCTACTCTTTCTTAAATTTTTATCGGTTACTGTCCACGTGTCAATTAGTACCTCCCACCTCCCAAACACTTGGAGATAACCGATAACCCCCTAATTACCTTTCGCGGGACTAAACCCAAAAATGACCACATCATTCGATTGATGACAATACTTGAGTTTGACCGAGTGTCATAAATTTTTACAAAATTTAATCATAGACTCTAGAAGTGTAAGAAAATGCTATCGAGTGCTTATCGGAACAAATTCAGATTCCCTATGTTTGTAGACAGCTAAGCTTGGTATTAGATAAGATATTGTTCCACTGCCAAAACCCCGCAAGTCACACAACGCTGAGCTCACTTTAGATATTCGGCGCTGGATCTGCTGAATTGGCTTCCTAGATAGCAAAATTTCGTTATCGTATTCCAGCACGGATGTCCCTAGTGTTAATACCGCTGTGGTCATCTTCATCGCAGGATCTTATAATTATCAACAAATGGCCTTGTTGAAATCGCTACAGATTATGATGATTTCGCTTTTTAAATTTATTATTATTATTGTAGGAGGTTATTAAATTCTTGAATTAGTTGGCCATAGAATGGATCCTTCTTCTTTCCGTTGGGGCACTCAGTAAACTTCAGAAAAACGTTGAGCCTAATTTGGTTCATTTTGACCAAATTTTGCTCAGTGATTTTTAAGGTTTAGGGTCGTAAGCTGCCATAATTGAGATATTGCATCGAATAGCCAAGGATGTCAGCCGACACCCTATGGGAGTCCGGCTGTCACGAGTAGAGCGTAAGGGCGTAAGCTGCCACGATTGAGATATTGATATTTATATTGCACGAATGCTCAAGGATGTCAGCCGAGACCCTAGGGGATTCCAGGCTTAAATGAGTAGAGTGTAAGGGCGTAAGCTGCCACGATTGAGATATTGATAGAGATATTGCATCGAATAGCCAAGGATGTCAGCCGAGACCCTAGGGGATTCCAGGCAGTCACGAGTAGAGTGTAGGTGCGTAAGCTGCCACGATTGAAATGTTGATATTTATATTGCACGAATGCTCGAGGTTGTCAGCCGAGACCCTAGGGGATTCCAAGCAGTCACGAGTAGAGTGTAAGGGTGTAAGCTGCCACAATTGAGATATTGATATTTATATTGCACGAATGCTCAAGGATGTCAGCCGAGACCCTAGGGGATTCCAGACAGCCACGAGTAGAGTGCAGGTGCGTAAGCTGTCACGATTGAAATATTGATATTTATTCACGGAATGCTAGGGGTTTTCTCACCCGAGAACCCTAGGGGATTCTAGGCAGTCACGAGTAGAGTGTAGGTGCGTATGCTGCCACGATTGAAATATTGATATTTATATTGCACGAATGCTCAAGCATGTCTGCCGAGACCCAAGGGGATTCCAGGCAGTCACGAGTAGAGTGTAGGTGCGTAAGCTGCCACAATTGAGATACTGATATTTATATTGCACGAATGCTCAAGGATGTCAGCCGAGGCCCTAGGGGATTCCAGGCGGTCACGAGTAGAGTGTAGGTGCGTAAGCTGCCACAATTGAGATATTGATATTTATATTGCACGAATGCTCAAGGATGTCAGCCGAGACCCTAGGGGATTCCAGACAGCCACGAGTAGAGTGTAGGTGCGTAAGCTGTCACGATTGAAATATTGATATTTATATTGCACGAATGCTCGAGGTTGTCAGCCGAGACCCTAGGGGATTCCAGGCAGTCACGAGTAGAGTGTAGGTGCGTAAGCTGCCACGATTGAAATATTGATATTTATATTGCACGAATGCTCAAGGATGTCTGCCGAGACCCTAGGGAATTCCAGTCAATCACGATTAGAGTGTAAGGGCGTAAGCTGCCGCGATTGAGATACTGATATTTATATTGCACGAATGCTCAAGGATGTCAGCCGAGGCCCTAGGGGATTCCAGGCAGTCACGAGTAGAGTGTAGGTGCGTAAGCTGCCACGATTGAAATATTGATATTTATATTGCACGAATGCTCAATGATGTCAGTGGAGACCCTAGGGGATTCCAAGCAGTCACGAGTAGAGTGTAAGGGTGTAAGCTGCCACGATTGAGATATTGATATTTATATTGCAAGAATGCTCAAGGATGTCTGCCGAGACCCTAGGGGATTCCACTCAGTCACGAGTAGAGTGTAGGTGCGTAAGCTGCCACAATTGAGATATTGATATTTATATTGCACGAATGCTCAAGGATGTCAGCCGAGGTCCTAGGGGATTCCAGACAGCCACGAGTAGAGTGTAGGTGCGTAAGCTGTCACGAATGAAATATTGATATTTATATTGCACGAATGCTCGAGGTTGTCAGCCGAGACCTTAGGGGATTCCAGGCAGTCACGAGTAGAGTGTAGGTGCGTAAGCTGCCACGATTGAAATATTGATATTTATATTGCACGAATGCTCAAGGATGTCTGCCGAGACCCTAGGGGATTCCAGGCAGTCACGAGTAGAGTGTAGGTGCGTAAGCTGCCACGATTGAGATACTGATATTTATATTGCACGAATGCTCAATGATGTCAGTCGAGACTCTAGGGGATTCCAAGCAGTCACGAGTGGAGTGTAAGGGTGTAAGCTGCCACGATTGAAATATTGATATTTATATTGCACGAATGCTCAAGGATGTCTGCGGAGACCCTAGGGAATTCCAGGCAATCACGAGTAGAGTGTAAGGGCGTAAGCTGCCGCGATTGAGATACTGATATTTATATTGCACGAATGCTCAAGAATGTCAGCCGAGGCCCTAGGGGATTCCAGGCAGTCACGAGTAGAGTGTAGGTGCGTAAGCTGCCACGATTGAAATATTGATATTTATATTGCACGAATGCTCAAGGATGTCTGCCGAGACCCTAGGGGATTCCAGGCAGTCACGAGTAGAGTGTAGGTGCGTAAGCTGCCACGATTGAGATACTGATATTTATATTGCACGAATGCTCAATGATGTCAGTCGAGACTCTAGGGGATTCCAAGCAGTCACGAGTGGAGTGTAAGGGTGTAAGCTGCCACGATTGAAATATTGATATTTATATTGCACGAATGCTCAAGGATGTCTGCGGAGACCCTAGGGAATTCCAGGCAATCACGAGTAGAGTGTAAGGGCGTAAGCTGCCGCGATTGAGATACTGATATTTATATTGCACGAATGCTCAAGAATGTCAGCCGAGGCCCTAGGGGATTCCAGGCAGTCACGAGTAGAGTGTAGGTGCGTAAGCTGCCACGATTGAAATATTGATATTTATATTGCACGAATGCTCAATGATGTCAGTGGAGACCCTAGGGGATTCCAAGCAGTCACGAGTAGAGTGTAAGGGTGTAAGCTGCCACGATTGAAATATTGATATTTATATTGCACGAATGCTCGAGGTTGTCAGCCGAGACCTTAGGGGATTCCAGGCAGTCACGAGTAGAGTGTAGGTGCGTAAGCTGCCACGATTGAAATATTGATATTTATATTGCACGAATGCTTAAGGATGTCTGCGGAGACCCTAGGGAATTCCAGGCAATCACGAGTAGAGTGTAAGGGCGTAAGCTGCCGCGATTGAGATACTGATATTTATATTGCACGAATGCTCAAGGATGTCAGCCGAGGCCCTAGGGGATTCCAGGCAGTCACGAGTAGAGTGTAAGGGTGTAAGCTGCCACGATTGAGATATTGATATTTATATTGCAGGAATGCTCAAGGATGTCTGCCGAGACCCTAGGGGATTCCAGGCAGTCACGAGTAGAGTGTAGGTGCGTAAGCTGCCACAATTGAGATATTGATATTTATATTGCACGAATGCTCAAGGATGTCAGCCGAGACCCTAGGGGATTCCAGACAGCCACGAGTAGAGTGTAGGTGCGTAAGCTGTCATGATTGAAATATTGATATTTATATTGCACGAATGCTCAATGATGTCAGTGGAGACCCTTGGGGATTCCAAGCAGTCACGAGTAGAGTGTAAGGGTGTAAGCTGCCACGATTGAGATATTGATATTTATATTGCAGGAATGCTCAAGGATGTCTGCCGAGACCCTAGGGGATTCCAGGCAGTCACGAGTAGAGTGTAGGTGCGTAAGCTGCCACAATTGAGATATTGATATTTATATTGCACGAATGCTCAAGGATGTCAGCCGAGACCCTAGGGGATTCCAGACAGCCACGAGTAGAGTGTAGGTGCGTAAGCTGTCATGATTGAAATATTGATATTTATATTGCACGAATGCTCGAGGTTGTCAGCCGAGACCCTAGGGGATTCCAGGCAGTCACGAGTAGAGTGTAGGTGCGTAAGCTGCCACGATTGAAATATTGATATTTATATTGCACGAATGCTCAAGGATGTCTGCCGAGACCCTAGGGAATTCCAGGCGATCACGATTAGAGTGTAAGGGCGTAAGCTGCCGCGATTGAGATACTGATATTTATATTGCACGAATGCTCAAGGATGTCAGCCGAGGCCCTAGGGGATTCCAGGCAGTCACGAGTAGAGTGTAGGTGCGTAAGCTGCCACGATTGAAATATTGATATTTATATTGCACGAATGCTCAATGATGTCAGTGGAGACCCTAGGGGATTCCAAGCAGTCACGAGTAGAGTGTAAGGGTGTAAGCTGCCACGATTGAGATATTGATATTTATATTGCAAGAATGCTCAAGGATGTCTGCCGAGACCCTAGGGGATTCCACTCAGTCACGAGTAGAGTGTAGGTGCGTAAGCTGCCACAATTGAGATATTGATATTTATATTGCACGAATGCTCAAGGATGTCAGCCGAGGCCCTAGGGGATTCCAGACAGCCACGAGTAGAGTGTAGGTGCGTAAGCTGTCACGATTGAAATATTGATATTTATATTGCACGAATGCTCGAGGTTGTCAGCCGAGACCTTAGGGGATTCCAGGCAGTCACGAGTAGAGTGTAGGTGCGTAAGCTGCCACGATTGAAATATTGATATTTATATTGCACGAATGCTCAAGGATGTCTGCCGAGACCCTAGGGGATTCCAGGCAGTCACGAGTAGAGTGTAGGTGCGTAAGCTGCCACGATTGAGATACTGATATTTATATTGCACGAATGCTCAAGGATGTCTACCGAGACCATAGGGGATTCCAGGCGGTCATTTAAGGCAGTAGGTTTCGTTTGATGGTGATCCCAACCCTGCGGCTTCCAATGTTTTCGATGTTGGCATATAACAATGTGTTAGTTGTTGAGCTCCGGGATATATCTATGCTCCTAAATCCACCAAGTCGTGTTTCAGACAGCACAGCTTAGTCGACGGTGCGTTTGTTAAGGTAGTCACGTAGTAATTGGTCTTAGCTTTCTTTTAAAATCGCTCGCAGATACAGATCCTGAAATGTGTACTGTGGATAATTCCCTTTGAACAACTAGAGAACTCTAGTTTGTGCAGGGAAATTTTTGCCTATAGAAAACCAGAACTGACGATGAAACTTAGTGATAACTGAAAAGAATAATTTCGGGATATCTTAGCTCAGGTAGAAAGAAAACACGTACCTTTACTAAGTGCTTTAGGCTTAAATGATTCAAAGTTAGTATGGAACAAATAACATAGATGGATTCCTGCTATATGTACGTTAGCGGGTCACGGATCGCAACTTAGGCGGGTCACGGGTCACAACTTCGGCGGGTCACGAGTCGCAATTTCGGCGGGCCACGGGTCGTAATCTTCGGCGAGTCACGGTTTGCAACAACAGCTGGTCACGGGTCTCAACTTAGGAGGGTGACGAGTCGCAACTTCGGCGGGATACGATTTGCAACTTCGGCGGGTCACGGGTCGCAACTTCGTCGAATTACGGGTCGCAACTTAGATGGGTCGCGGGTCGAGACTTCGGCGGATCATGGGTCGTGATTTCAGCGTGTCGCGGGTCGCAACTTCGGCGGATCGCGGGTCGTAACTTCGGCGGGTGATGGGTCGCCAATTCGGCGGGTCACATGTCGCAACTTTGGCGGGTAACGGGTCGTAAATTTCGGCGAGTCACAATCTGCATCAACGGCGGGTCACGGGTCACGACTTCAGCGGGTCACGGGCCTCACGGGTTCTGCGGATACGGGGTCGCAATTTCGGCGGGTCACGGGTCGCAAACTTCGACGAGTCATGGGTCGCAACTTCGGCAGGTCACTGTTCGAAAGTTCGGCGGGTAACGGGTCGCAACTTCGGAGGGTCACGGATCGCATCAGGTGACCTGTTTCCATCTCTGGTTAAATGATGAACTGTCATTACTAAATTCAACCGATGTATCTCAAATTTAAAGTTATTCAAAATTTGAAACTTTTGAAGGTTGGAGGTGCTTTTTAAGAAAAAACTTCCAAATATTTGAAGTTCCATATTAATCTGAAGAATTCAGCGTTCCATTCTTTGAAACATGTGACCAGTTAGTCTTAATCTAGGGGATGACATACCCAGACGCAATTTTTTGCCGATATCCAAACTGTTATATGAGTTTCAAAATTTGTCGAATAGAAAGCAAGATTCATTCATGACTTTAGTAGTTAGAACCTTTTGAGTTGAAATGGGTAAAATATTTTACACTCGTTGAGTTACACAATGGTGTAGATTAGAGATGTTATAACGGGTTATTAATATCGATGAACTCATATTGATCAAACAAAACCCAGGCGTCACACAAATTTGCATAAAAATTTTCATAATTTACGTCAGTTTTTCACGCAGTTGTTTTTATACACAATTAAATATGATCTTAAACAATGTTTCAAAATCTACACAAGATCATGAAATCTTTGATAGTGAACTATAAAAACCAATTTCTGAGTCAACGACAATAACATGCGCAAGCATGGTCCTCTAGTCTAATTAGAACTGGATCAGGTTCAACGATGGCCAGCCCGAACATTCCGGTACACTACTACAATAACCTAGCAAGGCCTATTGCGGATCACTTAGCTTAAAGATCCGCTATATTCATGAACAATGAGTTGTTCAGCCTTACTGTCGGGTTAACAAAATTTTATGCCAAAAAATATTAATTCTTTTCTGGTTTTATTAGATTATTCTACACCGATTATCGACGTTCGGAGATTAGTCTACATCCGATTTACGATCCATATGACTAATTTTTTTGCTAGGACTAGTCAAGTATTGTGTGGCCCAACATTCACTGCTCTAACCAGTGCCAGTACTACATTGGCCAAACAAATAATTATAATATTGAATACAGCGAGGTTCAGGAAAACCTCTTGGGCTTTACCCTCTGCCCGTGAAAGACGCACATATAAGAGCCACATGTCCCAGCGTTGTGAAACAGTCATTAATCTAAAACATCCAATACATTCAGCGCGACATACATCGACAAAAAGGCTGCACAGTTGTCATATAAGGCTTTTCATTTAAACAACATGTTACGAACCCACAGTTTGACGAACCTTTAGACAGCTTAGGCAGTACAAACAGTGTAAGGTTACACCTATTGTATTACTAATAGGGTCGTTAGTTAAACGAAACTGCTATCTAAAATATAACTTTGTGTTGAAAAGCGCCCCGGAGTAGATTAAAACTTGTATATTCACTTTTGAGTTTTGAGTGAAACAAGGGATAAAAACGCTATCCACAGACTAATTATGAAAGTAGATCATTTTAAATGACCTAGAGGTGTTACGGATTAGAATGAGAACACCGTATATAGCTGCAGACTTTTATTTTAGTTGACTTGGGGTTATTTCACAATTTAGATTGTAATAGAAAATAAATGAATAAATAAATAAACAAGTAAATAAATAAATAAATAAATAAGCAAATAAATAAATAAATAAATAAGCAAATAAATAAATAAATAAACAAATAAATAAATAAATAAATAAATAAGTAAATAAATAAATAAATAAGCAAATAAATAAATAAATAAATAAATAAATAAATAAATAAATATATAAATATACAAGTAAATAAATTAATAAATAAACAGATAAATAACTAAATAAATAAATAAAATACATATAAACGGAACCATACGAAATAAAAATATTTTTGATATAACATCTTAAAATAAAAAATTTAACACGAAACTATAAGATGATAAATTGACCGCCCGATCAAGTACTGATTCCCATGCTAATCCCCACTGTATAGATAGTAGAGATCCTGGCCTGGTGGGATTATAACTCAAACAACAATCCTTAACTTTAGACAGTTATAAACCGTAAACGATCCTGGCTGCACAACATTGCTGATAGCCTCAGCTATTTGGTTATGTTATAAACCGAAAGGTATCAAAAACAGTGTTTGCTATTCAGCTTTGACACTCTTCCGACTATGCCAAGATACCTACCTGGTCGTAATGAAAACTAGTCGCTCGCCTCGTAATGATGTAATAAATTTAAAAATAGGCTCGATTAAATTGCCTAGAAAACTCAAGTTCTCCCAACTCCAGTTTGTTTCGGTTTGTATTCGAAAAAAAACTTTTCTATGATAAACTGGTGGTTTTTGTGGAGAACCAGCCAGCCATAGATGATGATGAAGGGCGAAGATATTAGTTGTTAGGGGAATTTGAAGTCGTAAAGGTGCAACTCCCGCCTTTGATTTTGGTGTAAAATACTGTGCCCACTTTTAAAATCCGCTTCGGTGGTTGGGACAAATAGTAAAGTTTTGGAATGTAGTATAGGGATTTGGGTCTCAATTAGATTTGAGTGTAATCCACAAACGTAGCCAGTAATAAAAAGTTAGCAATGTATATATCCTTTTAGAATATAAATACTCTGTTTTCTGAAATATATGAAATAGGGTTAGAATAATTTTTTCCAGTGTTGAGGTTATGGGGTAAAAATTTTTAAAATGCCAGAAATAGTGTTTAAAATGTATTTTTAAAAAAAATATGTATTAGTAAAGCTCACCTAGTTAGAACCAACACTAGATATTACACTGGATCGTTGGATTTAGAAAGATATCATTTGTCAAATAACTGATTCCGTGTCGTAAATAATAGTATGAGTCAACATCTACTATTTGAGGAGCAGGGGGTCAACACCCTTTTAAGGCTGGAACCGGCGCAAGCCAAATATACCCCTTCCATGAAGACTCCGCACTGTACCGAAAATTTAGTGAAAATTGGTAAAAACTGGGAGCAAATTGGCAAGCAATGGAGTAAAATTGGTTGCAAATAGAGGAAACTAGGGAAAATTTATCGCAACTCGGCAAAAACGAGAGAAAAAATTTCGAATTGGTGGATATTTCAGAAATTTACACGTCTGACGACCTGGCGGCAGTTACAATGAATTTCTGTATTATCGTTGTAACCAGGTGCCATGATAATCTGTATTGCTGCAGAATAAATTTATTCAGCAATAACGCTAAACAAAAACAGAATTTCATGAGACTTCGAAGAAATTCTTGAAAATGACATGTTTTGCAATATAAATTAATAAAGCGCCCGGTATACATGAAGAAATTCGCAGTTACTCAACGGATAGAGCGGCTATAGATTATTGTTAAATATTCCTAAAATTTACCGCAATACTAAATCATTGTAATTATCTGCTGGTTAATTCCAACGATGGTTATTTTTAGTTCAGATTATTAGTAGTAACCCACTTCTAATATTAACGAGCTCGCTTATAAAAAACTAATTTTCGAGTAAAACTTATAGATATAGTTTCTGTTCTGTTGTTTGAGGTGTCACAGAGTTTTGGTGTCACAGGATTATTTCCGAAAATGTAATGCTCTTAGCGAGGGTGGGGGGTATGGGTGCCTTCGCCTCGATAAAATTGTTCTCTCCTTACAGTTCTGTAATCATCGAAAGAACTCAGACCTACCTTGTTGAGGTTATCACAAAACTTTGGGGAAAAACCTGGAAGACAAAATGTCAGATTGGGTGCAGAAATAAGGATTGTCATTGGTCAATTTATTTTATGTTAGCGTGCTTTCTTAGGAATTCATTTACGATGAAATTGTAAACGTGGTTCGGAGTTTACACTTAGTTTACAAGACGTAGGGCGGCCACCGTTTAGAGGAGCGATTTGACGACAACATCCGATATCAAAAATTGGACAACAGATTAAGCAAGCCATTATTAGGTTGGATTGATCTAGAAGAACCAGGTTGAAAAGTTGGCATTTAATAAATCTACGATTTAGTACTGTTGTGCAGAATCTGAGAAGAGACTGAAACAATATCACGACCTGACGGCTATGCCGAATCCGACAGGATCTTTACAAAGCAATCTGACAACAATACATGGGCATATATGTACGGCGTGCCCACGACAAACTAAGTTACCTCAAACATGACGGGCTTTTTCTGTCTAGCTAAATTCGCGTGTCCCAAAATTTGCCATTTATTTTAGCGTCATTTCACTCAACTGGTCGAAATAGTAAAGGAAATGTCCACTAAGACCACATTTCTTCAATTTTTTGAATTGCCAAACATTCACCGATACTGGCTCGATCTTTTACGAACGAAATGTATTGATGGCATGACGCACTTTTCAATTGCATTATTCTAACCACGTGTTTTACACACCGAAAGTTTTTGCTCAAAATTGATCTCAAATGTTGAGCTCAAAATTTAATCAAATTTTGGTCAAAATTTGATGTTGATTTTTAAAGGAAAATTACGATGTTTCAAAATTTTACATCAAAATTTTAGTTCAAACTTTTTCAGCTACATACATCTCGTCGGTGATTGGCTAAAGGAATATCCTAGAAAAGTTAGAACAGCGTTCACACGTTCAAACTTTCTCAAAAGCAAAACAGATTCTATCTGATTTTGACTAAAATCTGATCAAAATTTGAGCTTAAATTTTGATCAAAATTTGAGCAAAAAGCTTGATCGTGTCAACACAACTTAACGAATATGGCAATAAAGAAACCCAACAACCCTATTTGTATTGGAGAACCATCGATTAGCCTATTTTTTGTCACGTCGTTAAATCTAAATTTCTTGGTTCATTATGAAATGTCCTATACTGAAATTTAGGATTTAATTATGATTCTATAGATCATGTTTTTATTTAATCTTGTTTATGTTCGAATATTGTCCAATAGAAACCCTCACTCACGAAAATCTTGAATATCAAAGATACAACAACAGTTTTGGTATATATCTTTCGAATTAGCTCGACGAATTGTTGGATAAAATGACCAGTAGGACCATATTTATGACAAAAATAATTCTATAATTTTTTGATTACCAACGGCTATCCCATGAACAGATATTTTTAAAAATTTTCACAATTCGATAGAAATTCATAAAATTTTATATGCTCTTTCAAATCAACAGCTGTAGTCAAATTTGCTCAAAGTCAACTCGATCCGTTTTCGGTGGGACTCTATTTCATCAAATTATCGCTCATAACAAAGTTTCACAAAAGCCCCTCGCAAAGCGTTTGTATATGCTGTGAATTGAATGCTTTGTGTGTAGTTGTAAATAAAAATTTTAAGACACGTCTCGCCATTTAATATATAGTTTTGTTTAAATATAGCCAAGCATTTTTAAAACCTGTGTATTCAATAATTTAGAGCTATAATTAATAAAATCTTTTACCCTAGATATGACCGCTACTGTTGTTGGATGTTTCAAGGCCCAAGCTACTTTCTCAATGGTCAGCAGTAAACAGCAAGCTCATATTTCCTATGTCTCTTTGTAGGCCGATACCGACAGAACCTATATTAAAACCAATTTTATTGATAAATTGGTTTCTGTCATATTGACGGCAATTTGGGAACCTATTTATCAGGTTTGTTTGGCTAGAAAATATTGAATTTTGAAACATTTTAAAGAATTTTCATTATTTTGACAGCTTGTTTTCTATATTAACGCTTTCATGCCTGAATTAATTTGTGTATCAAGCAATCAGGGCCGTAGCCAGAAAATCCAAACTCGCAGTGCACCAAGGCTTTCGGAAGGGGCACAAGTTAGCTGTAAATTCGTACTGGTGGGCACAGAGACAAACTATGTGGGGGGGGGGGGGGGGGGTACGGCCCTCCGTGGCCCCTCTTGGCGACGCTACTGCGTGCAATGTATTATAAACTCAAGCGGTTGCTTGGTTTCTTAAAGAAGATCAAACGGGCGAATAACAACGTGTGTGCAAACATACTGTATATATACTCAGTTAACACAACCCTTCACAATGGACACTGGCTGTATTTGGTCTAGCGGGCAAGAAAATGATAAAGGCTTCGTTTACAGTTTGACCATTCATTTTGATAAAAACTGCTGGTTTTCATAAAGTCTACTTTTAGAAATATTTGTTTCACGAAATTAAAAAATCAACTAGGAATTGGACAGATAATATTGGCTCACAGACCAAAGCGCAGATCTTTTTAAGTGATAAACGGGTTATACAATCTTTTCCCTATTTGTAGCTATGGGAGGCATACCACGTGGGGCAGGAGGGGTGGTCGGGCGATCAATCTCAGCGGGGCTTGGTATAATTATTTATTCACCTTTCGATGTCCCTTGGGAAGTAAGTTCCTGTTTCTACCCGTTGATGTAATAAAACATTGGTTTAGCGCGGTAACCTAGCAACAGGATAATATATCTATAGCACAAAACTTTGCTACTATTGATTTCTAACTTAGCGCATTTTATGGTGTGTATTGCTCGGAGTAGTAGCTGTCACAATATGTTAATAATTGCTAGGTGAGGGATACTCTTGCGTACAACTAGAAGCTATGTTTTTTGCTATTTCCATCTTTGAGCTCAAGAACTATAAGGGTCATAACTACTTTTGCCGAATTAATATTAGGGATTACCTGGTTAAACCCAACGGTAACTATTCTTATTTTCTTCCTCAGTCTTGCCAATATCCCGGTGGTGCAGGTTCATGATTTGGAATCTTTGCTGTCCATTCTTTTCTGTTGACTCCTTGGATTATCCGTAATGACAAGGTTGCAAAGTCCTTATTGAGTTTGTTTATCCAATGTTTTTTGGGTCTGCTTTGCATCGATATTTTTACTGAGCAATATCACCTAATTCCGTGATTTCGAAAGGCTTCTATGCCACCTTTTTAAACGAAATATTTCCATAAGTAGTCTTCCATAAATATTATTCCATGTGGTCATATTATCTGATCTAACTCGTGACCAAAGTCGTCATTCTTAGCATAGTTTTTGTTAGTAATATGGTAGTTTAAAAGAGCTACTATACACCATTTGAAGCCAGAAACAGTAATGAATTCGATAACTGTAAATAGTTTTACATGATCAAAATATAAGTATCATTGTTTTGTAAAGGTACAGCAACACTATTAATTAGAGCCCAAATCAATGTTTTTAACTGTGCTTAAATTCTTTGATTTCACATAATAATAAATGAACACTAGACCGGATTGTTTATTCGATCGAATACGGAAATGCTTTTGTGAGTCTTACAAAATCACTCGATTGTATATCCAAGGTATTCAACCTCGTTCGACTCGATAACTCGATATTGCATTTAGCCATTATAGTCAGGGCAATAAACAAGCTGTCTCATGACAACTAGTGGGTTCTTCGTTTACTGAAGGGTACCAATCTGGCTTCATACGACATTGCTGGCTGTTTCTAAAAGATAGGAACTAGGATCGGCGATCCCTACAAAATAGTGGGAGGATAAGCATAATTTATCTCTAGTTCTTATCCCTTGGCCTTGATTTCTGGGGGATGCCACCCCTCATCGCCTCGGAATTTCCGCTTATGACTAGGTACATGATTGCTTTTGTGGTTAAATTGGGACATCATTAGGATACAGCCTAAAATTCGTTCCTCGTAGCATTACAGCTAAAATATCGGCTTTCTTTAGATACTGTTTTTGTTTCAAAAGCATATTTTTGTTTATATTTAATGACTAACCCGGTATATATGTCACAAATTTGTTTATATAACATTCTTTGGTATTAGTTTTGTGTATAATTCAATGTTCATTTTATAATATATATCGGTGTGATTCAGGTTATATTCTTTTTTTTCATATTTTACCCAACCAAATTATTGCTAAAACTTTTATATATTTAAAATAAATTTATATTTTACGTAAAGGAGAACTGTACATAAACGTATGAAGATAGTATAGTGAATCATGAAATGTAGCATTGTCAAGTCAAATATTTACATCTACATTACTACGAAACACTTCACCCAGTGGCTCAGTTGGATGAGGGCAAAAACTTTCGACCGCAAAGTATTGAGGTCGATCCTGTGCCGGAATTCTCCATATCTTGGCTGTCGATGAAATGACAAAACATTTGTAATGAATTAGCCGACACCGGGGATCCCACTTACGACCCAGTAAGCATTCAGAAAAGTTGGGTCAAACGGAAATCGGAAATCATCCTGCTGTAGATGGGAGGTTTTTTCAATTTTAATTTTCAGATATGTAGGTTTTCATGTCAATGTAAACTCTTTGCCGAATATTTCCTTTATCAGTTAACTCTAGAATTGTTAATTCCCAAGTATCATTGGGCTTAGAATTGTTCATTACGACACAATCACTGGGCTTTGGTGCGCTAAATTGGTGAAAATACGTCATTCTTTGTATCAAACGAACAGATTTACAGAAAACGAGTTATCACTGTGCGAACGAATCTAAACTTATGATTTATATCCTAAAAACAAGGTTTCGAAGTGAGAATCAAGCTACCAGGCTTGGCTGTATAGTCGGGATGGACGAGACGATCTTCGAGCCTAAACATCAAGAATTGCCACCAAGCTTATCTGAACTTCAAGCCTGTAAGTCCCATGGAAGGGCCTAAAGCTTGAGCGTTTTAAGCTAGTATATCGAAAGCGACTGTATCTACATTTCCGACCCATTCTCGATGACATTTATACCGCACCTTAGCTTTTACCAAACTTCGTACCAATTTGCTTATGGAACAGTTTTATGTGATTCTTCTAGGAAATTTATTGTTTTTATTACGCCTAAAACGAATAAATTCACAGCTTTTTGTAAGCTCCAAGGCTTGACATAGAAAATACGTTTTCACTTTGGAATAGCCCAGATAGATGAGGAAATAATAGTTGTCTATGACATTATTTTCGACTTTTGTCAGACTGAATTATAAGCTTAAGCTGATAAGTATACAAATTACGGCTCAAGTAATTGACAAGTATGCAAATTACGGCTCAGGTATTGTTCAGCTCGATAAGCTTAAGCTGTTTTTGCAGTGTCCCTCTTGCTTTCGTATGTATTAATTGTCTGAAAACCGAAATCCAACCGCTGTACTATGCTATGTGACTTAAAGTGGTGTGCGGCAAACGTTTAATCGTGTTGGTTTTAGTAAACTGTATAAACTCTATATTCACGAGTCTCGTCATTTTTCTCAAATGCTGCAACGCGTTTAACGTTTGCGGCTCCTTATAAGCACTGCTATTATGAATCGGGTCTAAATAACACTGAACGCCTTATGTTAAAACGTTAGAAAAAAGAACAGCTTAGAGTGCGGAGTTTTGGGAACGGTAGCCCCCCTCCGACTTAGACTTAGGCTTAGTGTATGTCTTATATAAGGACCTTAGCTTCGGCTAATGCTAAGATTTAGGCCTAGTCTATCGAGAACGGCATGGCCTGCATTTTATTTGCTTCCCTCAAGGTTACTTTGGCCATGGTTGGTATTACGGAACACGCCGAGCGAAGTGGGTCGTGTCGAGTGCAGACACTCTTTAGCTCAAACAATTTTTGAAATCCTTGCGAAATAAGCTATTGATTATTGTCAGTTTCAGATTTGATTGAATTTTAAGGCGTGTTCACACGCTCAAACTTTTTGCTCAAATTTTGATCAAAATTTGAGCTCAAATTTTGATCAAAATTTGAAAGCAACTCTCTTGCATTTTTTGCAAGTTTGAACGTATGAACACTGTTCAAACTTTTCATGTGTATTCCTGTATCCAATCATGGACGAGATGTATTACCTGAAAATTTTTGAGCTCAAATTTTGATCTCAAATTTTCAAATATCGCAATTTCCATTTAAAGATCACCGTCAAATTCATTCTGATCAAAATTTGATCAAATTTTGAGCTGAAATTTTGAGCTAAAAATTTGAGTGTGTGAACACGCCTTTAGGTTTATGGCCCATGGTCTTTCGTTTTTTTCTAAAATACAATCCGACAATGCAAATTTATATGCTTTTTACGCCGACTTGTATTCCTCCAGCCTTTAGTTTAATAAAAAACTCAACCTAGATTAAATATATTATCAGTAAGTAAATTAGTCATAAATAATTGCTACGGGAATGTGAGCAATAAGCAATTCCTTATACAGGCAGTTTCGCAGTCCATAGTCTCTCTAAAACATATTTCCGGCGGACTGGTTTCTAGATTTGTTAACGAGGTTTTTAGGCCGACCCTACTTTTCCGGCATAACGAGCCAAGCAAAGCCGAGCCTTTTCTTTAACCAAAAGCTTTCGAGCCTAAAATTTAAGGCTCGTTCTTGCCTCTGTTCCCTCTATTAAGCACGTTTTATTCATGCTTAGTGTTTGTAATTAGGTAAACTAGCCAGTAAGCAAAATCTTGATTGAATGATACTTTACTGAAGAGTGCCATAACTCACTCAGTTCAGTATCATCCACTCTTGGCAAAAGTGTAATCGCAACGGTCTCAACGTAAGCATCTAGCCCTCTTAAGGGTATCATTGTTGTTATTATGTATATCCGTGTATGTAAAGTTTTTGTTACATTTAAATGTTTATAAATAAATTTTTTTAAAAAATACACCCACATTAAGGCACACATACGTGTATATAGATAGAAAGACGTTTGTATTTTGTGAATATCATGTTTCATCTGATGTTATCCTTACGTACTCTACGTTTTTGACAGTTTAAAACGTTAAGCGAATTTAAGAAAAACCATTTAAACTATTAAAAGCTATTGATGGTATATAAAGTATGGTTTCTATTTAGGACATTTCCCATTTTAAGACATAATGTCGTTATGGTTCCTATATAAGCCGTTGTCTTTTTTAACACATAGTGTTGTGATAATTCATATTTACGACATTTTCCATTTTAAGGTATTGAGGCCGTTATGGTTCTTATTTTGGGCATTTTCCATTTTAATACATAGTGTTGTTATGATTTCTATTTAGGACATTTTCCATTTTCAGACATAGTGGCATTATGGTTCCTATTTTGGACATTTCTCATTTTCAGACATAGTGTCGTTATGGTTCGTATTTAGGATATTTTCAATTTTAAAACAGTGTCGTTATGGTTCCTATTTAGGACATTTTCAATTTTAAGACACTGTCTTTATAGTACCTATTTTGGACATTTTCCATTTTCAGACATAGTGTCGTTATGGTTCTTATTTAGGGCATTTTCAATTTTAAGACTGTGTCGTTATGGTTCCTCTTGGAACATGTTCCATTTTAAGATATATGGTCGTTATGGCTTCGATTTAAGACATTTTGCATTTTAAGACATAGTGTCGTTATGTTTTGCCTATATTCCCAACTACCTTTGGTCCTTCAGGGTGCTAAATTCGACAAAATATGCAATTTTTGCATCAAATCCACAGTTTTATAGAACAGAAGAATAACCTAGTATAGTGTATTGCAGCAAAGAGCATAGAGCTCTAGTTGTGACTTATACTACTTTTGATTACATCCAAGCTACGTCATTACTCCAAGCGAATTTGTATTCATTTTCTATGTTTTGCAGCGGTTTAAGGTAGAGGCACTTTATTATACATACTAAGTCTTTGCTGATGTGAAAATTGAACTTTTACGATAAAATAAAACGTAAAACAGGAAGCAATGTCAGAATTACATATCTTAATGAATAGTCATGTAATAACATTGACAAAATTATATAAACCGACAGAGAATATAATTCGGAAAAGAATAGAATTTGGTTTCGATGGTTGACGTCGCAACCTTTAGCTTGGACATAGCCAAAAGTAGTAAAAGGCACAACTGGGGGACTATATGTTTGCTGCTATATAAAATATTGGCATTTTTCTTCTCTATAAATGAGTTGTTTTGGAACGAAAATTGTGTATTTTTCTATTTTAGTCGAGTCCAAATTCAGTTGGAAATGGTATCATATAATGGGTTTGGTTATTTTCTTTTTACATATTAAACTCCAGTTTTTATGGTAGTTCAGAAATACATCAACCGACAGAATTAGTGGACTGTATTTAGATTTTTCTAAGTTCATCAAGGAATATCTGAAAACCAAAGTTGTTTTCCAACGAAACGTTGTTTGAAATTTGGGTAAATTTTTACTTTAAATTTGTAAAAACCCGTGTCATTTTTGCCAAGAATTGGCTGCAGGTTTATAGAATATTAGAAATAGCCGAAGTCAATTACTAAAACTTCAGTAATGAGTCCACTGAGAAACTACTGAAAACCAAAGATTATTCACACAAAACGTTGTTTAAAACTATGAATAAAGTTTTATGTGGAATTTTTAACAATGTGTGATTTTAGGAAATATTTTCTGCAGTTTCATAGAATTAAGACTATAAATGAGTGAAATTAATTTACTAAAATTATACTAATAAGTCACCTTACCAAAGACTGAAAACCGAAGTCTTTATTAAACAAAACGTTGTTTGAAACTTAGGTAAAATTTTAAGTCAAGTTTCTGAAAGAATGTGATATTTTCGTCAAATATTCTCTGAAATTTAACACAATTTTATTAGGATTTCTGAGGTATATTACTACAATTTATAAATCAATTTTCAAAGTCATGCCTTGACTAAAATGCAATTTTACCTCAGATAATCTTCAAAAATCAGTTCTCCTGGGTAATGGGAAAGTATATATTTATCTAATTTCCAGGTTTTACATTATCGACAGAAATATAAAGGTTACATTTTACCAATGAATCGGGTCAAGTCATCGGTTTTCTCTATATCGACTGTAATTGTTTTGATAGCACTTGTGTCGAACTGCTCATCAGGTGACGTCAAATTTAAGGATTGCGGTTAGTTTATTGTATACGCCCTTATTGGTTCCCGTAAAATACTGTTGTCATTGGATCCGTAAGGAATAGCTTCGTTTAGAACGGACTTATGTGTCTGAGATAAGGTAATAGATCAAGATAAAGATATTCCTTTGGATACCTGGGCAATCTTATGTTCTATAGTTGTTCATTTCAACCGTTAGATTACTATTACCTGGTTAGATACTTCTCTGAGAACACATTAAATTGTAAACACTCAAACAAGTACCTCAAGGTCTATCCAGTCATGCTTTTGTCTTGATAAATGTGTTTTCTTGTGGCTCAACTGTGCCGCCCTATTTTTCTGTTTTTTTTGGAAAATTCAATTGTTTTTCGGTTTCAGCTCGATAGTCGTTAGTTGTGGTTTTAAAATTGAGTTGTCCCTAGAACTAATGCTAGTCCAGTTTCCCATCTTCTCCAGGAAAAGAATTCACTGCTCAAGTTAAGTTTTCAACGTGGTGAAATTGTGCGGTAGGTGGTAAAATAAGACGGTACTGATTTACTTAAAATGTTTACAGCAAGTCATGATGAGCTGAGAATTATAAAACTTAATTTCCTTGCGGAGGGGGGGGTCGGGACGCGGCATCCCCCGACTTAGGCTTGGAGTGAGCCTTTCCTATAAGGATCTTGGCGTAGGTAAAACTTAGGCTTAGTATATACTAAAAATTATGAGTGCAATATATCTTACTGGAAACATGTGAAGTAAAGGAGTGCTGGAAAGTGAGAGGCTAAGTGTTGTTTTAAATTGAATAAACGCGTTTCTAAAACTTGCTTGGTTTCGCATAAAATTTTGTCTTGGATCCAGTTTTGAACACAGTCTGCTAATGATCGATAGTTCTTATACTAAGCTTAAGGCGTGTTCACAAGCTCAAACTTTTGTCTCAAATTTCAGTAAGCATCTTTTGTGTACACTGTTTAAACTTTTCGAGGGTATGTTCTTTTAGCCAATCATCAACAAGATGTATTACCTGAAAAAGTTTAAGCTCAAGTTTCGATCTCAACTTTTGAAACATTGCAATTTTCTATTAAAAATAACCATCAAATTTTGACCAAAATTAATTTGACCAAATTTTGAACTCAAAATTTGGACAAAAAAGTTTGAACGAGTAAACAAACCGTCATAAGAAAAAAGCTGGAAAATTGTATCCTAAAAGCCGGTCCAAAGAAAACTTAATTACGGATCGAATCGGTCGCTTGAAACAACTCCTCATTAACAGAACTCAATAATAAAATCCTAAAAAAGACAAATTTAGGGCATACAGCTGCGACTGGTCGAAAATGTCTACAGTGCCTTAATTTAGGAAATACTTCATTAACTGTTAAATAGAGCAAACTATCAAAGTTTTGGGTTTGTCACAGAAAGTTTCTGTAAAAATTCTTTTTTAAAACTTAAGCGTTGATTAACATTTCTATAAATGGTTTTGGTGGATTAGGTATGTGTTTATTTGTATTTTAAACCTTTGCCGAATGTTGTTGTGCCACTGCAGCTACAATGAGGCTAAAACTAGTTCTTTAACTTAGTTCATTACGTCGAGTACGTTTAGCCGCGTGTTGTTATTCGCTCGCGTTGTGAGGAGCTTTGATGGATGCAGAAGGAATATCGTTGTTAGAAGGCTTTAGGGTACAGAAGGAACAGCGTTGTCATAGCAAGCGCGATTTTTCCGCCAAAGGACGTTGGCTCGATTAATCGTGCCGGCAAGTGCTGTTATTCGGTCGCGTTGTGAGGAGCCTTGAAGGACCCAGAAGGAACAGCGTTGTCATAGCAAGCGCGATTTTTCCGCCAAAGGACGTTGGCTCGATTAATCGTGCCGGCAAGTGCTGTTATTCGGTCGCGTTGTGAGGAGCCTTGAAGGACCCAGAAGGAACAGCGTTGTCATAGCAAGCGCGATTTTTCCGCCAAAGGACGTTGGCTCGATTAATCGTGCCGGCAAGTGCTGTTATTCGGTCGCGTTGTGAGGAGCCTTGAAGGACCCAGAAGGAACAGCGTTGTCATAGCAAGCGCGATTTTTTCGCGAAATGACGCCGGTTCGATTAATCGTGCCGACAGCTGTTTATTCAATGCTTGTCGAAATACGTACGGTGTTGCTAATTTCAGTAGTATTCTGCATGAAAGGTTTTAATTAATTTATTCCGTTTTTATATTTCAGGTTCGGCGAAAAGTAAAATAATATCCGTAACCGTGACTCCGTGTAACAGCAGTATCCTTTGTCCGCTCAAAAAAGGAACGTCGCCTAATATTACCGTTACGTTCATGCCAAGTTAGTGTTCCATTTATCTTCGGATATTGTCGGGGTTTTCCTGTATTGGGTTGCTTAAAAATTACGCTTTTTTACACTATAAAGTGCAGTGGCTTTTAGTGTCACAAAATTGCAAAAGTAATTGCAATTGTCTAAAATTGAGCACCAAATTATATGTCGATGCCCTATCACCAGTCGCAATTTGTGTATAGCATCGCTGGTCTGGTTCCCGTGAAAATTGTATCTATAACCACATTAATTATTGTTTAGCACACGCTTAGACCCAAAATTCTTCTATTTTTCGAAGATACATCTATTTCAATTATCTAAAATTGAGCACCAAATTATATGTCGATGCCCTATCACCAGTCGCAATTTGTGTGTGTAGCATCGCTGGTCTGGCCCCCGGGAAAATTATTGTTTAGCACACGCTTAGACCCAAAATTCTTCTATTTTTCGAAGATACAGTTGTAATTTCGATCCCAATCGATTCAGCTCCACGAGCAGGGCCAGAAAATTTCAATTTCGGCCACATTTATGACAATTTCTTCGATTTTATTGGGTCTCTTGGTAGCTAGAAATTTCGAAAAACACTTTTTCTTTAAAAGTATATAGTTCGAACCAGATTGATGAGTTTAACGTCTAATGGTTGGAAAGTCAGCTGAATGTGTTCCCTCCCGTGTTAAGGAGTTATTTTAGTTTATGTGGATTCCTAAGCCTATAAGGATACTCCATTAATTATTCCTCTGAAACATTTGAGTAAATCAAAAAGTTAGGCAACAGCAGCAATCTTTAAATTTTTCAGTGGTTATACAAAATAGAAATCCAAGAAAAGGCCAGGATATGAAGAGTGATTCAAATCGCCTTTCCAAAAGCGTAGATTTTAGTTGTGTTGCTGGTCCTAAAGACGGAATACGAGTAACTAACATTTTGTGTTTTATTTCTGCCACGTTGTCCCGGGTTTATTGCTGTTAATTTCTTAATATCTAAATTTACTATCCGCCAAGTTGATTGGGTTTATTGGCGTTGATTACTGTCTACCAGGTGTAAATTATTAACACTAGAATATTGCTAGCGTTTCAAACTTCTTTGAAAACTCGCACAACAGGTCAAATGCTGGACACGCTTGTTAAAATATAGCCGAGTGGTCTGACGCGCTGTTTCGTCCTACTATACCAGAAGCTACGTGTTCAACTCCCATCGGCTCCCGAATTATAATATTTGGATTCATTTATTGTTCTAAGCAATTAAATGAAGCTCCTAACATATATGAAATCATTATGGGGCTAACATGGCACTGAGGAAACGCGTTGAGATCTCCGCTATGTCATTTATTCTACTGATGTGAATTGGTACAACATGAATTTATATCTCAAAATCGATGTAAGTTCACAAATATTAACCAGCAGAACTATACGAGCATAGATCCCCATATCACAGCTCACTAG